>JARKHS020006319.1:0-15498 GCA_030143305.2 Amblyomma americanum | reverse complement strand
AAGCATCTACATCTAGCTACACCCAGTGTGCAGGAAACCTTCGATTAACCTTATCATCTCATCTGCCCACCTGACTGTCCGTCCTCCTGCTATGTCTTGCTTCTCTTGCAATCCAATCCGTAACCCCAGAGTACCGCCAGGACCATTTGAAAAAATTAGCTGTGCTTCAACCCGGCTGAACCTGGTAAGACTAGCGAATGCTCTGTTAAGCATCGTTATCCAATCTGACGCCTTTCCAAATCGTAAAGGTCATCAGATTCCGCTGCACGGCGACGATACATCGTCGAAGCACTAGTTCCCGCACGTTGCTCATCCATGGCTTTGTGGGAAGGTAAGCACACGCCACACGCTTTTATATAGCTAACGGCGCGTCACGCGATTTCCGGTAGTTGCGAGAGTGTCGTCTGCTGCGCATACACAGCTGAGTTCAGGCTTCAGCATAGGATTGCTATAAATCTTTGTCCCGGGTGACACTTTGCAAAGCTCACAGCGACGGGAATTGAGGCCGCAGGCTCCTTTTCCAAGCCACAGCGAGTCACGTGATTCGATAGTTGCGAGGCGAGCGAGTGCCGTCGGCTCAACGCACCCAGCTGTGGCGAGTCACGTGACATGACGTCAGAGCCAAGCCTCCGCTCCTCCTGGTTTGAAGGTCAAATTCCATAGCCACATGACCTTCAGCTTTGTAAGGGAGGAGTAGAGCTTTCGCCGTAAAGGAACGCTATAGAACCTGGTAGTACGTAGGGTTATATCGAATCTGCACATGGGTTATGCCGGACGTAGTAGTGGAGGGCCCTAGATTGATTCAGACCACCTGAGGTTATTTAACGTGACATCCCACTGTACAGGAGTGTGGTCGCAATTCGCTTACATGAAAGTGCGGCCGCCGGGGCCGGGATTCGATCCCGCAACCTTGGGCTGAGCAGAGGGGCGGATATGTGGGTGATTGGGAGAGAGGCAGCCCCATTTGAACCGTGTGTCTTGTGGACTTTTTTCGTCGGCAAAATGAGATTTAGCGTGCAATTCTCATGTGAAAATGAGCGCTTAGGAAGAAGTTTCTTTTTTCTTTGTATTGTTCTTTATTGGTGCACTACAAGAAATACGCAGAGACTGCTTGGACCCATAGCCGGTGGCTAGTGATGGGTTCAATGGAGAGAATCAAGTACATGAATTGCAGCCAACCATTTGTCAGGGGGGCCAGTACAATAAAATGACAACAAACATGCAGAAGTTAGTTGTCACTCTAAACACTCATAAAAATACTAGTGAACATAAGCCAAAGAAAATATAGATAAAAACCTACAAATCAAACAAGTACGCATAGAACTTATGCAAGGAATAGAATAATGTTAAATGAAAGGATATAGTATCATCTCACAAAGACCACAAACAGTATCACATCGCACAGATCATAAAGAGTGCATAATGCCACTACACCAGATTACAATGAATGTAAAATATTAGGGGTGTGCGAATGATCGAAATTTTGAATACGAATCGAATATGTTTCATATTCTGGTCATATTCGTATTCTAGAAATGATATTCGTGAATTTCCGAATATTCGAAAATTCGCGAATACTCGGCAGCGATCGCATACCGCGCCGACTTTCGAAATTTTGGTTGTGGTAAAAGCTCAATATCTGGGCAAATTATCTTAATATAGAGTTTAAAGTTCCAGAAAAACAATATAAAAGACCTGTTCTCTTTCTTCGCCATTGTTTATCGCGTGGACCGATCGCAATCCGATGCCGCTAGGCTTCACCTTGTGTGAAATTTCGCAAGTCGGCTTTCCCACATACCACACGTGCTGCGAGCAAGATGGGGGATGACCCGCTTCTAACAATTGCAACGCGAAAGCGCGTTTATTTATTTATCCTTCCGTAATATGTTATATAATTAATGCCCACACCCATGGCATTCGTTCCGTCACCTTTACTCTCCCAGTGTGACCACCGCCATCTTGTTTTGGTCAACCACGCTATGCGGAAAAGCCTACTTGCAGCATTTTGCGTGAGGCTCCTGAAGTGGCGAGTCGAGGTGTCACAACAGGGCAAGCTATCCTGTAAAAATCCCGCCTATTGCGTGGTGCACTGTAACCCATGCACCTCTTAAGTGTGCATAACGGCACGCGTGACAACATTCGGAGGGCCCCAAAATAACCTGGCCGCGTAGTTTTGGTTTCTGAGCTTCGCCACTCGCCCGTGGCAATGGCAACTGTCTGCACGCGCATTCGCCAGTGGTGCAAATTTAGCACCGTGCCACTTTCAGACGCTGACTGACGCGTCGATGGTGAATATTTTTTTTCCTTTTTAGAAGAAGTGTCGCCATTCCGACGTCAAATTGCGTTCCCACCTCACTCACGTTCGCGATTTCTTCCGGCGCGCCGAAAATCGGTGCTCGTCACGGTATTACAGGTGTTTGCACGATAGAGCTGCCTCATACGACTACCTAATTCTCGGTAGTTTTTTTTTTTCGGGGCCACGGGGCATTTTATAAGTCGACCTTCAAATAACCCGGGCATTTCTGTCGGTTCTTTGAACTCCGAACTAATGAGGTTTTACTAGCCATCATGTTATTCTTGTTTCCAGTCTTGTCATGTTATGGACTTCATTTTGCCTGACCACATTACAGGTTGGATACTGTTATGCTGCTCAATTAAGTAGTATACATTTCTGCGCACGTTGTTTTTTTTTTTTTTTACGGTGCTCAGGCAGTCTAGATTTGTTTATTTCAGTTGCAAAGGCCATACACTATTTTGAAAAAAAATATGAGCAACCATTTTTACTTGTTTCTTTTCTTAATTTTTTTTTTTTTGCTGACCAGATATCAGATATTCGATTCGATATTCGAAGCCATTTTTTCTTTATATTCGTATTCGATTTGTATTCGAAAATTTCAATATTCGCACACCCCTATAAAATATATATCAAAAAGATACATCACATTAAATAGGGGTATGTATATGGGGTTACGTGAACGTAATATCAAGCGAACGACAGTAAGTTACCGTAGTCAAGTGCAGGTGTAAGAGCTTCGTTTATATGAAGGTAGCGATTTTTTGTTGCAATTGAAAAGTTGCTGGCACGCTTTAGGTCACGCGGTAGGCTGTTCCAGATTTTTGCGCCAGTAAACTCTAGCATACGCTCACCATAAAAATTTCTTTTTACGGGTAAGTTCCGTGTCGCGCGTGACGGGATATTAAATATAGATACATTGAAGCGCCTGTCTCGTGTCTTCCTTTCGTGTGTGCTGTGTTTTGTGCGCTTCATCTACTCAAGCTATGAACCAACTTGCCCACGAACGTGTTCTACTGAAAAAAAAAATACATTGAAGAGGCGGTTACTTACTATTTTGTGGATGCATTCAGCAGTGTTTTTCTCACGAACCAGATTAAAAGGTTTCACGCGTAGTTTAGCAAATAGTGGCTTGATAGGTTGCGTGCAGTCAGAAAATGAGATTATTCTAAACGCCCCGCTTTTGTGAGCGTCTAATGGGCTCAAGGTAAGTATTATGTGTCCAAATCCACGACTCGATGCAATAGGACAGGTCAGTGTGCACTAATGTGAAGTGTAGCCTCTCGGAGAACATTGACATCCAAATATTCACGTGTTTAATGCAGAACATACCAACCTGAAGCGATATTCGTTCTAATCGAATCAATCTGATGTTGCTAGTGTAAGTACTTATCTAGGGTCAATCCAAAATATCTAAACAGGTTGGTGGATTCAAGCTGGGTGGGGCTAATAGTTAATCTAATATCAATCGAATCCAGTGAATTCTTTCGTGACTGGAACAGTATATATGTACTTGGTTTCCTTTGTACTCAATGTTAAATTACAAGATACTAGTTCCGGTTCGGAAGGAATCCTCTGAAATATAAACGGCCGAAACCGAACGCGCCCAGTTTTATCCTACTTTTTTTTTTTACTCGGCCGTGAGCCATTTATCACTTTGGTGAAAAATTCAAAACTGTGGCATGATCCGTCCTTATCGCTAAAGACGTCAAAAGTTTGACTGGACTGGCGGGAAGACTTTTGAAGCGAATGTTCTTTGCGATAAATCTGTCTTTTGCTGTCGGACAAACGTCAACATACCCGGAAAAAGCCAGACAAATCAATTTTTACTAAAAAGAGTTATTGCATGGCGCTGTCTTCAGTGGCCCTCTATTTCGTTCCTTCTTAAAATATTTAGTACCATGTCTGAAAATGTATGCGGCAGAGATTTTTAGTGACGGAGTATTCACGTGGTGTCACCAGAGAATAGGCGCCATTACGGTACAAAGGGTAGAATGCATCCAAGAGCCGATGCGAGTACCGATTATTTTAATCTGTATAAACTATCTCCAAATTTGTACGGCGAGACCCCAGGCCACCTGCCAATACAATGAAATCCGCGTCTAGTCTTGATCGTGTTGCCATGGAAAGAAAGACCCCCTGCCTGCTGTGCGGGCTGGGCATCTTTATTTTTATTTCTTTTTTCTTGCACACTCTACTCCCAATGGGCACTGGAACTCCGTTAGACGTCATGTGGACATCCGGGATGTCCTTGGGACGTCCTAGGTAGTTTCAGTGCCCATTGGGTTCTTTGTGGTAGTTTGCACTTGAGAAGACGACACCGACGGCAAATAAAAACACCGAGCAGAGTCTTTCATTTTGCGGAGCCTGTTGAACTAATCAGCCTATGCGTCATCCACACGTGCATAACTGTTTTGGCGAAGAACCCGACCGGCTCTACGGCGGCGTACTGAAAAACCAACGAAATGGTGGTGACGCAAGAGTATTTGCAGACGTCGAGTACTACATTTTGCTCTAAATGTCTATAGCTTTTCTATATGTTCTGAGATTTCTACAGAACGTTCCGTGTCCAGTGGGCATCAGCGTACTTACACGTCCCAATCTCGCATCCAGGGCAGGTGACAGGAAGCGAAGCCATCTCCGCGCCAGCCTTGGAGCGTGGCTGGCAGACGCTGACGCATTTGTTGAGCCCTGCACAGCTGCAGTCGTGAGAACAAGAACACACTATATCAGAGATCCAGGAGGAGGAGGAGCAGGAGGAGATTTTAATAAAACAGGAGAGATCTGCCTGGTTACTGACCTGGCATGCTACTCCAGCTGGGTGAGGGTGAAAAAAGAAGACTAGAGAAGAGGATGGTGAAAGAGAGAGGAAAAGAAAAAAGAAAGGGTGAATGGTGAAATCAAGCACACTCACGCCGACCAAGCGACCAGGCGGGTGATCGAAGTCGGTTCTAATCGAGAACAAACGCTTTCGATCGCTGCGACAGCAATGATTTAATCTCGCTCTCATAGAGTATTGTCATCTTTACCATGATGATCTTTAAAAATTTTCCCCGCCTCAGCCGCTGCGCACAACTTGAATATTGCGGTAACTTTTGTCTCGTATTAAGCTTGACAGCATTACTTACCATGATTCAGCCGCGCATGAGCAATCGTCTGCATCGAGATAGACGAAATGAAAGCCGCCAACGCCAAAATCTTGTAGTAGTAGTAGCAGTAGTAGTAGTAGTAGTAGTAGTAGTAGTAGTAGTAGTAGTAGTAGTAGTAGTAGTAGTAGTAGTAGTAGTAGTAGTAGCAGTAGTAGTAGTAAGTGGTTTATTAAAAATAATACTAAAAAGGAAGGAAAACATTTGTGCTAGCCCCGGCATCTGTCATCGATACTGAAGCACCTGAGCTGGGGCCGCTGAAAATTAAGGACAGCAGGCAGAATGGAGAAATGAAATGAGAGAGATTAGGGGACATGAAGATAATTGGTCTGGTTTTTTTTTTGGGGGGGGGGGGGAAGGAAATGGCGCAGTATTTGTCTCATATATCGTCGGACACCTGAACCGTGCCGTAAGGGAAGGGATAAAGGAGGGAGTGAAAGAAGAAAGGAAGAAAGGGGTGCCGTAGTGGAGGGCTCCGGAATAATTTCAACCACCTGGGGATCTTTAACGTGCATTGACATCGCACAGCACATGGACGCTTTAGCGTTTCGCCTCCATCAAAACGCAGCCGCCGCGGTCGGGTTCGATCCCGGGAACTCGAGATCAGTAGTCGAGCGCCCTAACCACTGAGCCACCGCGGCGGGGGGACAGGAAGAGGTAATATGCACAAAATCTATTTACACAATAACAAATATGTACAGGTTGCGCGCGTGATTATAGTTCATGATGAAGCCAAAGGGCGGTGGTGGCGCCTTCAAAGTATTCACTTGAACTCAAGGGACCTGCGCACCTTGCCGCGCTCGTCTCGTCGCTCATCGAGGCGCTTTCCTATGAAGACAGCAGATGGCGCCACCACCACCATTTTTCGAAAAAAAAACTGCGTTGGTTGATGATGATGATGATGATGATGATGATGATGATAATAATAATAATAATAATAATAATAATAATAATAATAATAATAATAATAATAATAATAATAATAATAATAATAATTTTATTGCACAAAAGAATTCAAAGTACAAGAAACGGGCCTCTCAAAGCCACTAATGGCTTGAAGGCTTGGCCCGGCAAAATCAACGGACGAGTGTGCAATATTCACTCGACGCATAACAGGGTGAATTCAAGGGTATTAACAGTTAAGAGGCTAAACACAAACAAGGAGCAAATCACCAGACAAGAATCAATACACATAAGATAAGATGAACATATTTCAGAGGTGATGACCAATGCTTTTTAGAAGTATTGAAACAACCGCGTTACAATGAACAAATAATCTTTTTCAATGTCTTTTTTGACTGAATCGAGAATGCCTCATTTGGCAAATCGTTCAGAATTTTCGGCAGGTAAACACAGCGTCTAGCTTCACCATATCTTGTTGAGGATCGCGGCACTACATAGCGAACACTATTACGAAGGCCTCGGGGGGCTGTATAGCACGTTTTAAAATCACTGAACCAAAAATGCCGTAGCACCACAGTTTGTACAAACAAAGACCAGAAGCAAGGCAAGCCAAGCGCCGAGAAGATGTTATGAATAATAATAATAATAATAATAATAATAATAATAATAATAATAATAATAATAATAATAATAATAATAATAATAATAATAATAATAATAATAGATTTTTGTGGAAAGGAAATGGCGCAGTATCTGTCTCATATATCGTTGGACACCTGAACCGCGCCGTAAGGGAAGGGTAAAGGAGGGAGTGAAAGAAGTGTGACATTCCGTGTGTGCTACGAGGATCCACGTTCGACGGCGCGGCGTAGACGGAGACCCGTGACAGCGGCATCATCAATTACCCAGCCATGCTCTTTGAGTGACGACCAGAACAACCGGACCCGCCGCCGCCCCGGGGAAACAGGCTTTATCCTCCCCAATTTCCGGGCACATTCCAGGACAAGGGAGCTGTCAGCGGGCCAGAGCGCGCCGTACCACAGCCGACGCTATGCGCTACCGCGAAGACGACATTCTTTCCCTCCCCCCCCCCCCCTTTGTCGTGGGCTATCGCCGGGAAGGCACCCACAGCTTCCCAGAAGGGCCGTGACGGACACCTGTCATGGCGGACAGGCAGTACTCGCCAAGAATGTGGAAAGACAGGCGCTAGTGAATTAGCTCCGAAGAGAGAGCCTGTGTATACTCTCACTTGAGAGAGAGTGGTGGCGTTTTTGTTGTTTATTTAGTTTGTATTGTTAACAGACTCTGGGTTCGAGGCTAAGCCCAACCCAAGGGGTGGTCCCCATCTCGCATGTTATTTTGGATTGGAGAATTGATGCTTTGGGCGGGCCACTGGAAATGACCGCCCTTAGTCCTTTGTTAATCAAGTGCTTAAAAGCACATGTAAACGGATGCAGTCCAGTCTGAGCTGGGGCTCCATGCTTAGCATGTAATGTGATGCTACTTAGGCACTAACCTGCCCGGTCGATGAGTAAAGTAGTGCAAAGTTTGTTCTTTTGTAAATTCAGTTCTGCTTTTTCCAGTTTAACTCTCTGTATATGTATGTTGTAAAATTATGTTCTGCTGTCATCATCTACAAGCTCGCCTCCTGTTCATCTTCCAAGCCGAACGACACTAGAGGAAGGGTTTGTGAACCATCCTCGAAGAAACGGACGACTATTGAATATACCTGTTTGTTTAAACTGAGCCATACGGTGTCTCTTTGCCTCTCCGTCCCGTGTGGACCTGCGCATTATGGGGGTCATCATACTGGTGTCAGAAGTGGGGTCTCAAAAGCAAATGTCCTCTGAATGCTGTGACATTCATGACTTCAAAATTGTAATCAAAAGGGAATCACGGGACTGATTGTGGGACTTTTACCCCCATTTGAGAGGCTTGAGGCACTGGAGGGCTTGAAAAAAAAAATGACTGCATCTGAGGGAGCTCCCACTCCACAGCCGTCGCTCGGAGCAAGCATGCTGGCATTAGGAAGCGTCATTCCGACGTTTACGGGAGATAAGACAGGGGTTCCAATCTGCGATTTCTTTTCCATGCTAGAAGAGATTGGGAAAATGGGGGGATGGTCCGATGCTCAAATGCTGGGAATGGCGAGGTGTAAGATGGCAGGAGCTGCTCATGATTTTGCCTGGCGAGACGAAAAAGTAAAATCCACAAAATCATTTGCGGAATTTAAGAAGCTCGCGTTTGAGCATTTCGACACTGAACCACGTCACGTGCGGGTACAGAGGTTCCGTGACGCCGGACAGATGGTAGGGGAGGACGTGCGAACATTTGCGTCGCGGCTTCAGCGCCTAGCACGCGATACGTTAAGCAGGGAGGAGGAAGGAGACCAGTTAAGGAAGAAATACGCGGAGGATATACTTAAAGAGGAAATGACCGCTTTGTTCGTGGCTGGTCTGCAAGACCCCGTGCGCCGGTTCGTGCTCTCGCGCAAGCCGAGCAATTTCGACCAAGCCGTGGAGGCCGCATTGGATGAGGAACGAAATGAGGCGTTAACGACAGCCGCAGCAAGAGTACGCGTCATAGAGAGAGCGGTGCTCAACCCTGAGGTTGCTCTCTTGACAGAGCGGTTAGATCGCTTGGAACAGCTGCTAACTCAGCAGGTAGAACGCCAGGTTGAAGCGCGCGCTCAACAGCGCCCATTCGCTGGAAACCGGAGACCGCCACAAAGCTACAGGCGCGGTATGCGAGATTTTGAAGAAATCGTATGCTTCGCTTGCCAGGGTCGCGGACACATCGCCAGGTTCTGCCAAAACGTGCGCCGTGGGGAGCCACAAAGAGAAGCAGGCGAGACACGCCCTAAGCAAGCCGACAGCGGGGCTCCAGATACCGAGAAAAAAACTAGTTAGTCCTCCCCAGCCTGAGGAGCGTGGGGAGGGAGCAGTAGATGATGAGGTGGTGGTAGTTTGTGTGGCCGACGAGGCATGCCCTGTTGTGCGTTGCAAGTTAAATGGTTGTTGCATGGAATTGTTGATAGATACGGGGTCAAAGGTGACATTGCTTAAGGAGAGCAGTTTTAACACGCTTCGAAGGAAGGGGGACCGCGAGGTGTTGGAAGCGTCTGGTGGTATGGCAACCAAATTTGTAGGCATAACGGGGGATCCTCTTGGCATAAGTGGACTCTACCGGTTACACTTCTCCCTCGGCGGAATTGCATTGGAGCACCCCTGCTACGTATGCCCGGACACGGTGTCTCTGCCAAACGGAGTGTCAGGTATATTAGGGCAGGATTTTTTGAGAAAAGGGAAGGTAGTAGTCTCATTCTCTGAGGAAGAGGTTAATGCGGGCGGCTCAAAAGTTCCGTTTTTGAACAGGAGAGGGGCTGAGATTCGCATTACCGATATTGACACCCGTCAAACAGTGGGATCATTGGAGAAGGTATATTCGCGGGTTGCCGTCCGGCTGGTCGAGGAGGCGGTCGTCCTTCCTTGGTCGGAGCACATTTTGTACGCGTTTGTGCCTTCAGATGTAGAGAGCGGCGCCGTGGGAGTGCTTGAGCCGGTCGACTCTCTCAGCAATGGCCTGAAGGCAGCCGCGTGCCTCGTGACAGTTAATGACGCCCACAGAGTGCCCCTACGGGTGGTTAACTGTAGCCAGCAGCCACTGAGCCTTCCCAAGAACAAAACATTGGCTTTCTTCACCTCTGCGATAGAGCAACGTGAGCCCACCGATACGGTACTCGCAACTGTAGAGCATGCTAGTCCTCCGGCTACTCCAAAGGTGTCGTTCGACCTTTCTCACGTAAAATCCAGGGAGAGGGAGGCTCTGGCTGGTTTGCTGAACGACTACTCGGAGGTATTCGCCGCGTCCAACCTGGATTTGGGCTGCTGTGGCGTTATAAAGCACAAAATAGAAACCGGCACTTCATCGCCCGTTTACCAGCGTGCGTACAGGATTCCTTACTCCCAACGTGAGGAGATGGAGCGGCAGGTGCAGGACCTGATTGATCGCGGCATTGTCGAACACTCAAAGTCACCCTGGGGAGCACCAGCACTATTGGTGGAAAAGCCAGATGGCTCGTATCGATTGGTAGTGGACTACCGCAAACTAAATGCCGCAACTCGAATCGATCCATACCCCATCCCCAATATACAGGAGACGCTTTCTCAGCTGGGCTCTGCCAGGTACTTCACGGTAGTGGACATGGCGGCGGGATTCTGGCAGATAGCAATGGATCCGGCAGATGCCGAGAAAACGGCATTCAACACGCCCTCAGGGCACTATGAATGGAAAAGAATGCCGATGGGTCTGGCCAACAGTCCTGCTGTCTGGCAGGGAACCGCTGATGTTATCCTGGCAGGTCTTCTGGGGAGGCTGTGCTTCGTGTATATGGATGACATTATCATATACAGTGACAGTTTTGATAACCATTTGCGCGATATTGAGCAGGTTTTGGTGCGACTAAGAGCAGCGGGTCTCAAGCTGAAGCCCTCTAAGTGCCAATTCCCCCAAAACGAGGTGAAATACCTCGGGCACGTTGTTTCAGCTGACGGCGTTCGACCGGACCCTGAGAAACTAAGATGTGTCTCGGATTTTCCATCCCCGACTAGCGTCCGCCAGGTCCGGCAGTTTCTCGGCCTGATCGGTTACTACCGAAGGCACATAGAGGAGTTCGCCAAGCTCGCTAAGCCGCTCACCGCCTTAACAGCCAAAAATGTCGCCTTTCGCTGGGACGAAAACGCGGAGAATGCTTTTGGGGCCCTGAAAGGGAAGCTAATGAGTGCACCGCTGTTGCGCCACCCGGATTTTAATTTGCCCTTCGTTATGGCCACAGATGCGTCAAAGTTCGCAGTTGGTGCCGTGCTATCTCAGATTATCGAGGGCAAAGAACATCCCGTTGCTTTTGCTAGCCGACAGCTGAGCCCCACAGAGCAAAAGTACGGAGCTACGGAAAGGGAGTGCCTCGCCGTTGTCTGGGCAGTAAAGCACTTCAGATGCTACCTTTACGGCCGCAAATTCAAGCTAGTCACAGACTGCCATCCTCTGAAATGGGTGATGAGTGTCAGGGACCCTAGCTCGCGACTCGCTAGATGGAATCTACACCTACAGGAATACTGCTTTGAAGTTGAGCACAAGTCAGGAAAGACACATCTGAATGCTGATGCACTCAGCCGCACAGCTGCCGTGGCAGCTATAGAAGAGTTTGTCTCCGTAGTCGACCCCGCCGAATTACGCACAGAGCAGTGCAAAGATCCTGACCTGAAGCGAATAATCGAAAGCTTAGAGGGCGCACCGTCTCACCCCGAACAGCTAGGTTATTTCATTGACAAAGACGGCACCCTGTGTCGGCGCACGAGGCCAACCAGGAAAGGGAGACCAGAGAAAACCGCTTGGGAGAGAGTCGTCATACCTCGGTCGTGGACAGAAAGGGTTCTTCGCGCGTTTCACGATGCGCCATGCGCCGGTCATTTTGGCGTAGCGAAGACACGCAGGCGTGTGGAGCGTTTGTACTTTTGGAGTGGAATGCGACAGGATGTTAGAGACTACTGTGCGAAGTGTCATTCCTGTCTCGAAAGAAAAACACCCAAGGGACGAAGACCAGCTCCAATTCAGCCGTTCCCTGAGGTTTCGGCTCCCTTCGAGCGGACAGGTATGGACATAATGGGCCCATTGCCCACGACCACTTCCGGAAACAAGTACATTTTAGTATTTGTCGACCACCTTTCAAAATACGCGGAAGCGGTAGCACTCCCAGATCAGAAGGCAGACACGGTTGCAAGAGCATTTGTCGAACAGATCGTGCTCCGACATGGACCCCCGAGGCAACTCTTGACAGATCGGGGAACGAACTTCGTGTCGCAGCTAATGAGGAGAGTTTGCGAGCTGCTTAAGATCAGTAAGAAGCAGACAACACCGTACCATCCGGCTTGCAACGGCGCGGTGGAGCGACTGAACCAAACCGTGGCCGGGTTCCTGTCGCATTTTGTTTCGCGCGACCAGCGGGACTGGGACTTGTGGCTCCCGTATGCAATGTTTGCCTACAATTCCGCAGCACATGAGAGCACGGGCGAATCGCCATTCTTTCTTCTCTACGGCCGAGACCCGGACCAGCCTAGTGAAGTGCCAGAGGGCCCCCGTCGTGTCCCATACGCTTCACTGGACGACTATAAGGTGGAGCTAGAATCGCGCTTGCAAGTGGCGAGGGACATCGCAAAGGAGGCCTTAAAGAAAGCGGCGAAGCGCAGGAAGGAGGTGCACGATCGCAGTGCTAGAGACGCGCCGTTTAATGTGGGGGACAGCGTGTACATTGAAAACTGCCAAAGGCAGATTGGGCTAGCTCGTAAGTTCCAGACGAAGTGGAGAGGACCGTGCGAGGTTGTCGAGAAGCTTTCTCCGGTAAACTTCCGAGTCCGAGACGTGAACCGGCGCTTGATAAGGATACACGCAAATCGCCTCAAGTCGGCACCGGTTCAGTATTCACGAAATGAGGAAAGGGAAAGCGCGGATTTTGATGGGGACAGAAGTGAAGCGGAGCGCGCAGATAGTTCGCAAGAAACGCCCTCTCCTGCATCTGTTCGGCAGGCGCCAGAGGTGACGGCCAGAATGCCACCGGATTTACTTCATGCATTGCTAGAAGAAGAAGCGCGCGAGGTTGCCGCGCAGATAACGCCAGGAGAGGCTCCTGCCACGAGCCCTCGCGAGTCCCAAAGCAGACAAAGGGGCACAGACTTACTTAGTATGACTCATGAAGGCCGATATCCGCTGCGAAATCGGAAAGCTAAGTCGGACTAATGGCGTAAACAGTGCGGAGTTTTGAACTGGTTAGAATTGTGTAATGCCACAGCTCATAACATTGCTATGTGCTTATGTGTTAAGTTATCGGAGTTGGTAGTTAAACCTTTCTGTCATTAAGTAACACCTTCACAGGAGAGCATGCGGAGCTCATGCAGAACCTGCCCTACTTCCTTTCGTTATCTATATTTTTGTCTGTGCCGTGATTGTGCTAGAAGTGGGAGCTCCTTTGTAACTGTGGTAAATTTATTTCGTCCAGTTTGGACTAGAAAGGAGAGGCTTGGGTGCTGAGTTTCATGTTTATCTGTAAAAGAAGATCAGTGCTGCCCCTGGAGACGCCAGTATTGACAGCGGAGGCATATGGTGTTGTGCAGTGGTGTTGAGTGCAGCGAAAAGTGTTTTGTCGGACGCACTGTGCGAGGCGATTCAGAAAGACAAGGGGAGCTGCGTGGACTCAAATGTTCGGAGAACATTCTTCTGGAGGGTGAGCGAGTGTGACATTCCGTGTGTGCTACGAGGATCCACGTTCGACGGCGCGGCGTAGACGGAGACCCGTGACAGCGGCATCATCAATTACCCAGCCATGCTCTTTGAGTGACGACCAGAACAACCGGACCCGCCGCCGCCCCGGGGAAACAGGCTTTATCCTCCCCAATTTCCGGGCACATTCCAGGACAAGGGAGCTGTCAGCGGGCCAGAGCGCGCCGTACCACAGCCGACGCTATGCGCTACCGCGAAGACAACATTCTTTCCCTCCCCCCCCTTTGTCGTGGGCTATCGCCGGGAAGGCACCCACAGCTTCCCAGAAGGGCCGTGACGGACACCTGTCATGGCGGACAGGCAGTACTCGCCAAGAATGTGGAAAGACAGGCGCTAGTGAATTAGCTCCGAAGAGAGAGCCTGTGTATACTCTCACTTGAGAGAGAGTGGTGGCGTTTTTGTTGTTTATTTAGTTTGTATTGTTAACAGACTCTGGGTTCGAGGCTAAGCCCAACCCAAGGGGTGGTCCCCATCTCGCATGTTATTTTGGATTGGAGAATTGATGCTTTGGGCGGGCCACTGGAAATGACCGCCCTTAGTCCTTTGTTAATCAAGTGCTTAAAAGCACATGTAAACGGATGCAGTCCAGTCTGAGCTGGGGCTCCATGCTTAGCATGTAATGTGATGCTACTTAGGCACTAACCTGCCCGGTCGATGAGTAAAGTAGTGCAAAGTTTGTTCTTTTGTAAATTCAGTTCTGCTTTTTCCAGTTTAACTCTCTGTATATGTATGTTGTAAAATTATGCTCTGCTGTCATCATCTACAAGCTCGCCTCCTGTTCATCTTCCAAGCCGAACGACACTAGAGGAAGGGTTTGTGAACCATCCTCGAAGAAACGGACGACTATTGAATATACCTGTTTGTTTAAACTGAGCCATACGGTGTCTCTTTGCCTCTCCGTCCCGTGTGGACCTGCGCATTATGGGGGTCATCACAGAAGAGAGGAAGAAAGAGGTGCCGTAGTGGAGGGCTCCGGAATAACTTCGACCACCTGGGGATCTTTGACGTGCACTGACATCGCACAGCACGCGGGCGCCTTGCGTTTTGCCTCCATAAAAACGCAGCCGCCGCGGTCGGGTTCGAACCCGGGAACTCCGGATCAGTAGACGAGCGCCCTAACCACTGGTCCGGAGTTCCCGGATTCCAACCCGACCGCGGCGGCTTCGTTGGTTGCTTCCGATCCCTCAGTCTTGGCGCAGACGATACCGTGTGCACGGTAAAAATGCACAAATCTGTATATGTGCCTTCACACGCCTGACTGGCTTGACACCCGTTGCGCGTGGTGAAACCGATCAGTAGAAAGGGTCAGGCTAATTACCCAAGATTAGTCAAAGTGCCAGACTCATACTGCAAAAGGCCAATACGTACCTGCTGCTGGCTGTAACCATCGCTCATTTTTCGTCAAGGGACTGAAATGATCTACCTCTAGACAAAACACACCAAGCTACACCATGCATCTTTTCAAGATTACCACCGATGCCATCACTCTGTAGCCGTAATGCCTATCCCTCAAGTAAATAATATACGGCCCATATCCGGGGACCTTGAGGAAATTATTATAGAAATAAAATTAAATTCTTCAGAAGAAAAGCGAGCTCTGCATTCGCTCTACATGCACTATAAGAGGAAAATGAAACTTTAACGTGGCAATTAAAACGCCAGTAGCACAACGATCAAGATCTTGGTCGGGAAAGACGAGCACTAAATTTCCACGTTGAGCGCAAGTCAATGGCCCCGGCCTGTCTTTCCTCTCCAGCAGCTAATATACACTCTGTTTTAATGCGAAACCATTTTGTGTCCCATCAGCACGAAAGCCGTCCGTAG
>JARKHS020006318.1:0-24139 GCA_030143305.2 Amblyomma americanum | reverse complement strand
GTTCCACTCACTGTTGCAGTGGCTCTGTTTAAACAAGCTCCGATTTTTGAGTCGGCCGGTATTGCGCAAAACGCACGACGTGTCATTAATGCGTGCACAGTAGAGGGAGCAGCAGTTGTTTATATATGCGTACATTACAAAGCGCCTTTGTCAGTGCCACTGAAAGAGTTTAGAAAGTGCAGTATCTATCATGACTCTTGATCTAACCAACATTCATGCCGAAAGTGATGAGGAAACGTTCTGCATAAATGCAGAAGCAGCATTTAACTGCCACGTTTTCGAGAAGCACGTGTGGCTGGTCTCGAGCGCTTGAGAGGTGATTACGCTTCTCGCTTATCCGTTCCCGACCGAATGTCTGGCGCTGCGCTGGCACCTTTCGCAGACGTCTGCAGGAGTGCCAGCTGCAGTTGGCACGAGAGCTTGGACCTTCTAGTGCGCAGCGTGTGGTTAGCGCCACTGCGCAGCGTTGTGTGGCAATACGGTCGATGTCTGTTAATTCGAGTTTGCTTAATCGTACGCCTGCTCCATCTAGTTCGGCGCATGCATAGAGTGGTTCTCAAAGGAAAATGTGTGTGGCGCATGCAACTCGCCTCTTCGCAAATATGGCAAACTGCCGGGTTTGCCATATTTCATCAATCAAGATATGGCATATCTTGATTGGCCAGCAGATCAGCACGTTATCCGCGTGATCCGAGAGTAGTGGCGACATTGGGCATTCTGTTACGGCAACTTTATTGCTGCTGCTGGGACGATCGACGGACGGCGCTGTACAAAGCCCGCTGTCAGATACCGGCCGCGGTGGTCGCATCTCGATGGAGGCGAAATTCTAGAAGCCCGTGTACTGTGCGATGTCAGTGCACGTTAAAGAACCCCAGGCGGTGGAAAATTATCCGGAGCCCTTCACTACGGCGTCCCTCATAGCCTGAGTCGCTTTGGGACGTTAAACCCCCATACACCAAACCAAACAGTAATTTTAATTTTTAGTGCGAGAATTATTAGCCTCCCACCCCGCAAAATGCCACTGTTTGCGCGAAGCCCCTGAGAGAGTCATGAAAGGAAATGAAAAGCGCAGAGCTGGCTCCCTGGGCCAGTGGACACTTCAGCCGCGCTTTCAGGTACCTGGCGGTGGTGTCCACCTGCAAAAAACCGTGCTTTCGCACACTATTTCGCGCTTAGCAATGCTAAACCGCCAACCATTTTTTTTCTTCAAATTGCGACGCCATCCTTTCCTTCTTGTTTGGGATAATTTCAGCTAATTTTTCTCGTCTCCAAAAATCGCCGAAGTGAACTGGTATAATAAAAAAAAAATACTTTGGATGCAGTTTGTTGTGTCGTGGTTTTTTGCGTGCTGCCATTTCTAACGGCAATTAATCGCACTGCTGTACCTTATTTTCCCGCATTCCATCGTTGACTCCGTCGATTTTCGGTGTCCGCCCTGAGTAGTGCGGTGCTGTTGGCTGTTCGGAAAGCGCGAAACGCGTGTAGCTGTTTCCCAGTTTAGTTCTCGCGGCGATCACTCGGTGGATGAGGAGGAGGGTTGGTACGTAAGAACGCCCATCTGCCCGATTGTCTGGCGAGCTCGTTGACAGGTGCGACGTGCAGGGTCTGCGGCGACACTTTCCGCGGACCCCGCAGGGCCGGAGCCGCTTCCTGACTGGCGTCCGGTTGCGCGATTAACCGCTCAGCAGACATGCTTTGTAGGTCGCGGCCACGAATGTTAGGTCTGCCAATATCACCTGGCACCTGCCGCACTTATCTGGCAGCATGGCAGGTTCCCCCGCCGTACGATTCTCGCGCGAACCGTCTAGGGCGCCGTTCACGTGAACGGGCAGGCTCTAGGACAGGGACAGCAGATCCCCAGAGCTTCTCTACGGTGGAGGGGGGCCCAATCAGCTTATCAGCTGCGCGCCTCGCGTCACCCTTCCCCACTCCGGGGGAGCTGCCGTGAAACAGGGGAGGCGTTTCGCGCAGTTCGTGTACGAGTGCTGTGCTGCGCCTGGCTTATCTTATCCACCCGGCAGCCTATTTCTCTTCATTTTTAATCGCGTTCTTAGGGGCGTGATTCAGCCCAAGAAATGCTCTCTCCATGCGCATATCTCTTGGGCTGAAAGGGTGTACGCTTGCGTCGCTTCATTTACGATTACATCTTGCCGTATGCAGTAAGGAGGCGCATGCAAGTAGTGTAACCTTAGATTCGGTAGTGAGTTTTGGCATAGCGCGGTCCAGTTCCACGAGGCACCAAATGCGCACGCGCAGATGGTCCCCAGGGGCAAGGTAGGGGCACGCGCTGCCACTGCGCAGGCGCGGTAAGATCCGCGCATAAGCGAATCGTGCCATGCCAGGTGTCTCTATTGATTAGTCCTAGCGTTATTTTGGTGTTTTTAAAGGCAGCTGTGGTGGTGTTTTTTTCGAGGTTACCATATTCTAATTAAACTAGGTTTTTTTTTTCTCCTCCAGGTTTACTTCCACGGAATTTGGCAGCGACGCGACATACCAGTCCATTCGCCAACCGATTTTAAAGTTTGTCGTTTTCGTGGCCTCAGTTCAGATGATTTCTTTGGACAGGCAGCTCTGCATTTTCGACGTCACAAACATACCCCGCGCAGGTTATTATACCTTTCCTCTGCTTCACGAACCGTATTTTGTGGCTTGTATTAGGTCGTCTCAGGAACGTTGCGAGATGGCTCGGCGTTTTCAGTCGCCACTTCACCCACGCAACGCGCGTACGAGTGTTTTTTTTTTTTTAGTAATGTTTTTGACGTCATCGCTGCGCCAAGCCAAAACCGTCCCTGGCCGCGGACTGAGTTTTGGTTTCGGTTTGCTGTTGTCGTTGTTCGAAAATGGTTCTGCTCGGTAAGAAACTTTCAGCTGCGGAACTTTGCACGGGCGTGGTGAAACTCTGAAAGGGGAGTAGTTGGAACCAGAGCACCGTTATAACGCGCTCACAAGGCCACGTGCGCGGGTTCGATCCCGGCAGCGGCGGTGGAATTTCGATGGAGGCGAAATGCTGGAGGCCCGTGTACAGTGCGATGTCAGTGCACGTAAAAGAACCCCAGGTAGTGGAAATTAACCGGAGCCCTCCACTAGCGCGTCCCTCATAGCCTGAGTCGCTTTGGGACGTTATACCTCCATAAACCAAACTAAACCAAACAAGGCCACGTGCGAAGACCGGCCTTTCAACTAGCTGCTCTACGAAAATATAAAAAGCAAGTAGTTGCCCACGATTCGTCACTATATCTGTACAATACGACCGTTGACTTTGCCAAGTAGTTCAACTCTGAAAGTTTTATGCAGCGCGCATATAAATGCACTGAAAAATCAGTTCTGTCGAGAAGTGAGACACGTGCGTGCTTTGCGCCGCTCAAGAGCTTAGAAACGGCCCCTGGTATCGCAGTGTGAAGAGATAAGTTCGGAGTAATGCGAAGGCTTTCCTTTTCCAAAAGATTACAGTAGACTCGTAGGCCTGTCGCCGGCGTCGAAGAAAGGCATGCCGAGTAAGAGATGGGAAACTTTAAGCCCTGTCAAAGTCTAACAGCGCCCGTAAAAATACTGGCGCTTAATTCGAGAGCCCGTAAAGCTGCAATTTCAGACTGGAAAATAGGAAGACAGGCAGAAATGGAACGAGGCACAGATGCGTTCTACCTGCGGGTGTGTGGAGACATCGGAACAGTTACAAAGTTTGCTGAAAGATACTCCCCTTGGTTTCCGCGGTGGATCGGGATGATTTGCTTTGATTTCAGTGGTGTAAGGGCAGCTTGACCACAAAGCGGCATGGCTAAAGTGTTTTAGATCTTCTCGAGGTTGGGTCAAAGACCCATTTTTCGTCCGCGTTTCGCCCCGTAGAAGCCGAACGCCAGGAGCAAGGGAAAGCTTGCATCCATAAAAAAAAAAAGAAAACGGTGGGTCACCGAATGCACCGGGGATCGAACCCCGCACCTCCGCTGCACGAGTCGAATGCTCAGAACACCAGGCCACCGCTGCGGTTTCCCGGGCGTCCAGACGCGCCGGGTGCCTTCACAGAAATGCACCAACGTGGTCGTTGTTCCTTGTTCATGCGCACGCATGTTTTCGAAATTGTTCCACTACAACGCTTGGCTCTGATCGGGTGACCTCGCCTGCCATAGGAATGACGTCGCCGGGGAAAGGGTGTTCTGGTCGTCTTCACCACAGCCTGAGCTATGCCAATGTTCCGCGCCCACACTCTCTCTTCCGCCAGATCGGATACCCCAAACAGTGCCCAGTGCAGAGTCCAGGCGGTTGCTGTACCCTGATACATGCGAGCAGTCGGCAACGAACCACTGAGGATAGTCGGTGTTACCAACGTTTGGGACGCGCGCTATCACTGCACGGTACGTCGCAGTGCGGAACATAAGATCTAGCGGATATCTGTGCCGCTGTCAGCTGTAGGATAAGAAACTGCAAACGAAGGTATCATCTGTGTTGCTTCCTTGTTTCGTAACCTGAGATATGTGCAAGCGTTGCCTCGAGGAGGGGAGGGTGATGGAGTGTAGCCAAGATGTATTAAGATTGGTTTTTCTCCGCTCTCTCTTCTCACCTCTTCTGTGAAATAAAAGTAAAAATATGTTTCTGATTCTGAATTTTTAAACTTGTCGCAGAAGATAGTTTTTCGCGCTGATAGCTCGCAGCCATGGTTTTCTCCCTGCCAAGCCGGTGCGTTGAGTCGCGTAGTAGTTTGTTCGGCTGTCAACGAACTTCTGTAATTTTGGTACGGTTCTTATACCGGGTGTCCCAGCTAACTTGAGCCGAGAGTTTAAAAATAAATTATTAGAGACAGACGAGCGAAACCAGTTGCATATTTGTGACAGCCAACTTGTGCACCACAGGCAATTTTTTATTTCGCTATTAATAGTCTAATTAAGTTTAGGTATCTAAATTAATAAATATTGACTTTACACAACCAATTGCATTTGAAGAGTTGTCGAGCACGTTCAGAAATCCCCATTCCATCATTTATGACAAGGAAACACTTACTTGTGTCTTTTTTACCAGCTCCAAAGAAAGCCCGCGAAATACAAAATAAACCGCGTGACTAGCGCATTCGCGCGCCGCGATCGTGCTGCTCTCAAGCGTGGTTTGAGCAAACGAAATCACCTGCAGCCTTGACTCGACGGCCCCGCACCAGCGGCAGGCCGATATGTTGGCGGTAGTAACTCGCACAGCGCGATCGTGGCGCGCGAATGCGTGTCACGTGGCTTATTTTGATTTCGCGGGCTTTCTTTGGAGCTGGTAAAAAATAGACACGCGTGAGTGTTTCCTTATCGTAAATGATGGAATGGGGGTTTCTGAAGGTGCTCGACAACTGTTCAAATGCAATTGGTTGTCTAAAGTCAATATTTATTAAGTTAAATAATTAAACTTAATTGAATTATTAATTAATCGCGAAATAAAAAATTGCCTGTGGCGCGCAAGATCGCTGTCACCATCATGCAACTGGTTTCACTCGTCTGTCTCTAATAATTTATTTTTTAACCCTTGGCTCAAGTTAGCTGGGACACCCGGTATATATAGCAGCAGGCAGTCTTTGCTTTGATAGTTCAGTGGGTTACTTCGACAGTGGCTTTCCGTCAGTAACTGAAAGATATGGTGTTTTAGATCAAACTTTTTTTTTCATTTAATAGTGAGAATTGCTCATTGGGGGGGGGGGGGGCAGTAATTGCTAGTGAGTAAAAGGGAGTAATTGCTCACTGGCATCCACCCGAGCGCAGCCATATGGCTACAAAAGAAAGCTGCACAACTTTCTCAAAAACTTAGCAGTTAAAGAAAAATTCTTCCTGGTATCGCGGGACAATATGACATTAACATGTCTGGTATTTTAAGTTTCTCTTCAGGCTATAAAACAAGACAACAACAACATTAGAGAACAATAACGCCGCTAATTTCAACGAATAATTGGAACTATACTTGACTGCAATAGCCTCAGCAACGCCGCAGTTATACAGAACTCGTTAACATAATTTTACAGCACGTAAAATAATTTGATCTTATTGTTTTGCATTTATGTGTGCGTATTTCCGTGCATGCACCCATCCTGCTATGGTTTTGACCAAGACTGCAGTAGTGAATGAATAAATAAATAAAAAAAATATCAGAAAGGTTGAAATCAGAAAAGCTGGTTCTCAAAACGGTGTTTGCAACGCCTATGACGAGGTCGCCTAAGAGGAATTGATTTCAGGCTGGTTGAGAAGGTAGTCATCATAATCATCATCATCCTTAGCCTGACTGTTCCCACTGCAGGTCAAAGGCCTCTCCCATGTCTCTCCAATTAACCCCGTTCTTTGTCATCTGCGGCCACCGTATCCCCGCAAACTTCCTAATCTCATCCGCCAACCTAACTTTCTGCCGCCCCCTGCTACGCTTGCCTTCTCTTGGAATCCACACTCCCTCACCCTTAACGGCCATCGGTTATCTTGCCTTCGCAGTACATGCCCTGCGCAAGCCCATTTCCTCTACTTGATTCCGACCAGGATGTCATTAACACGCATTTCTTCCCTCACCCACTGTGCCCTCTTCCAGTCTCTCAACGTTGCACCTATCATTTTTCTTTCCATAGCTCGCTGCGTTTTCCTTAAGCTGAACCCTTTTCGTTAGCCTCCAAGTTTCTGCCCCGTTGTCGAGTACCGGTAAGATACAGCCGTTCAGAATTAGGGCGTACGTTTCGTCACTAACTCTTGCAGGTGTTATGCCAGCGTGACTGCATTGAAGGACGCACTCTCATGGCAAGCTCTTGACACACGCAGCGCCTTGCGAAGTAAATAGCGCGGGGTAAGGTTTTAGTTGATTATAATCTTTCTCTAAAGCCGGCTAAGATTATTTCCGCCGAAAAAACGGTTGCGAAATGCGCGAAATAGCTTGCCGTTTTTCCCGCGTGCGATAAACTAATGGAACCGGCTACCAGAATTTGGCGTTTCAGCCGCTGACGATCCAGTTCTGCTGATGCAGCACTACGAGCTCTGGTGTGAAAACTGTATTCTTGTGTTTCTTTTATTTCTTCCTTAATGTTTATAGGCATCTACTACCTACTGTTACCCTACTGCTGGCGCAGCCATTTAGTGCTGGCACGTCATCTCTCTACTTCCCTTCTGATCACTTTGTTTTGCTACAGCTTTTCTTTTCCCCTTCTGCCTTGACGATTTGCTATGCTTGGACGTTGTTGGCTTTACAATTGTACCGTTGCTTTGCGTGATCACATGTCACTTAAAAATAAAAAAAGATCTACTGTAATGCCCTCAGAGCGCAGTGTAGATACAGGTATAAATGAATAAATAAATATACTTTTCTCTTCAGTGATATTGGTAAACTACCATTCATGACCTGAGAGAACCTGCCAAATGCACCCCACCCTATTCTTAGTCTTCTAGTTATTTCACCCTCATGATCCGGATCTACGGTCACCACCTGCCCTAAGTATTCCTCGCTGCCAATTGTAAACTACTGTTCCCCTATAGCTAGACTGTTGAATATTACATTGGTTTTCTGCATGTTAATTTGTAGACCAACGTTCTGCTCTGCCTCTCTAAGTCAGTTATCATGCTTTGCAGTTCATCTCCTAAGTGACCCAGCAAGGCAAGGCAATGTCATCAGCTAATCGCAGAGTACTAATGTATTCTCCATTAACTCTTATCCCCAACTGCTGCCAATCTAGGCCTCTGAATACCTCCCGTGAACAGGCGGTGAATTAGCATTGGCGAGATCGTGGCTCCCTGCTTGACACCCTTCCTAATCAGAATTTTATTGCTGGCTCTATGGAGGACTATGGCAGCTGCGCAGCCGTTATAGATATCTTCCAGTATTTTCACATAAGGCTGCTCTACTCATTGATTTCGCAATGCCTGCATGACCGCAAACGTTTCGACTGAGTCAAATGCTTTCTCAGCAGTGAGCAGGCAGTAGACGCTGTAATTCGATCTTCTTTCTCTCTATTTAGTGTGCCGGTCATGCTCGCTGCCTGTCGGTAACACCCGACGCATGCTTCCGTACTGAAAGGAACTCAACGACACGACACGGTGCGTTGCGTCGTTAGCTGAACCCGTTTTGGTGGCGGTGTTTGCTGAGGTCCACCTCTTCTTTGTTTCCACCCGCAACTTTTGTTAGCAAAAGTATTGAATGCAAAGTACAGTTCGAGATACTTGCTTACAGTGCTGCAAACGGGCTTCTAAGAGGAACACGCGGCAGCTAACGCACGTAAATATATATGAGATGAACCTACAACTTCGGCCGTTGCCCGTTTATGCAGTACCTAGAGCTTCCAACAGTGAAACCATATTCGGCTGGAACGTGAAGAAACTGAAAACACAAAGCGAAAGTTAACTACTGCAGCGGTTGCCTGCAATGGGTGATTAGGAAAAAGGCAGGCTGAGCGTTATAGCCATGTATACAACCCTGAAAACCGCTACCGATGCGGAAGGACTCGCGATGGCAACTTCCGCACTTGTTTGCCGGGACTGTGCGGTATTCTCGCCTAGCTGCGGTTTATGTAGACTATATACTGCTGCCGTGCAATATGTATTCATTTTTTTTTCTTGTAGCGGTATAACCATAACTAAGGAGAACAGTTTCTTGTCTATATATCCTATAGTCATCCCGTACCATTCGAGGCTGGGTGGCCGGTACAGCGACGGATCGCGCATCGCTCAGTGCCGTTCATTGCATGCAGCGACTGCAGGCGCTGCAGCTGTCACGGTGTGCGCTCGAAAACGGCTCGCTCTGTTTTCACGATCCACTTTTCCTGGAGTGCGGCGCTCCCTTCACCTCCGCTCCGAAATGGCGGCGGGTGGCATGGCCCAATGCTTCCCGCGGGAGGAACTCTGCTCGGTGCTAATTTCGTGCGCGGCCGGCGATTTGGCTTCACTCCAGCTGCCGCCGTCTCCGCTTAACCATATGCACTACTGCTGGTTAGCGGCGGAACCGGTTTGTCGCGGTCGGCGACCGTGCGTGGCCCGCGGAGCCGCCCATCTCTGGCGCCCATCGAGATCGCGCCACGGTTGGGTTCTTCTTCCTCGAAAAACACGAGGTTCAAAGCAAGCGCGGCATTTCGCTTTGTCTCGGCATCGGCAGGCGCTGGTCGCGTTCTGTCGGCGTTCTCTCATCGGCGCTACCGAAGTCCCTCTGTCGGAGCGTACCGCCGGCGAAGCCTTACAGATGTGAATCCCAGTTCACCGACCACGGCTTGTTGTTGCAGTCGGTACCTTACTTGTCGAGTCGATTGACTACGTGGGGACATGTCTGAAGGTGAATGCTTTATCCGGACTAAATCACCTGCGTGGAGCTCCGAGGCAACGTTGTCGCTTACCTTTAAAGTTCGCAGCCACCGGCGTTGGGAAGTTTATTAGGGCCTATTGTCAACGCCTCGGGGCCTTGAGCTGCGACGCCTTCCTGGACACACTAACCTTCCGCTATTCCGACATCTGTGGCGGCCCACGGGCCGTACATATTGACGACTGTGCGGTGAAGCCGCGCTCCTTGCGCCCCCTCTCGTCGCCACGGTGGTCGCATGCATAACGGTGTGGGTCCCCGGAAGAAGCTCTGTCCCGCGGGCGGTGGTCGGTGCCGGCGGGACGAGTCTGCGGCCGCGCCGTGTCCATCTGTGTGGGGGCCCGTTTCTCTGCTCAGGCGGTTCCAGCGGGGCGGGATCCCGGACGCCGCTGGCTGTGCAGCGCCGCCGCCGCCGTTGGACGCCCCTGGGAAGCCTCACGCTGGGCGCCGCACGAGGCAGGTTGGTGGTCACTCCCTCCTCCGGTGGAGCCATTCCGAGAAGGGGTTACAACCCCCCTTCCTCCCCTTAATCCAGGGACCCCCAGTTCCAGCGCTCCCCCGCCGGAGTCCCTCGCGTTGGGCGGCTGGCAGCCCCTCCGGTGCCTGAGATCAGAGCTCGCTTTACTCCAGGTTGGTCGCCGCTCCTCCTGTTCCTCCACTAACTACTACCGGCGCCCCGACGCACAGTAGTAACCCACGCGTTGTTTCTGCCTGTCCATAATGCTGTTTGTCGCTGGGTGGGAAACACCCGCGCGGTGGAGGCGTCGCGCGGCCCGGGAAGCTGTTCAGGGTGCACTCGCCGTTATGGTGGATGCGAAAGGCGAACGAGACGCCCTGAAGGCCAACGAGAGAAATGCATGCGTTATCTTCCGAAGATCGGAACTGAGGTGGCAGCGCAAAGGCGTGTAGTTCGGCTAAGAAGTGGCGGACTTTGGAGCAGCGTCGTTTTGGCTCACCTGTCATGTGAACCCTTCAGGTCGGACATGGACGGGCGGGCATGGCTAGAGTCAAATGAAAACAGTCGATGGCTCATCGGCTGAGTGCAGTCACTACGGGCGAGAAGAGTTGACCACAGCGGGGGCAGGTTCCGCAACGACCGAGCCGTTGTCGTACAATTGTGCCTTGCTATACTGGGACGTGGTGGTGACGATTGCATGTCCGGGCTCCTTTGGGAAGCGAGGTGATGTTAAGAATGTGGCCTGCTACACTAAAGTTCTTCTGGGAGCAGCTCTAGGATGCCTTTGCATGGGCGGCAGGCGCACGTCCGCTGGTCGGCTGTCGCTCACTGAGGAGCAACAATGGTTGCGCTCGTCAGCTGCATGCGCTGAGCATACAGTGGCTGGTGGCAAAGAAGCACTCCCAGCACTCTTTGGCATGCCTTCGAATGGCATCGACATGCGAGAGCGGAGGGCGTCCTTGCGATTATGCATTAGCAAGCAGCTCGTTTACTTTGACACGAAGTCATCTCAGCCCAGCCAGAGGTCCATTCACGGCCTGTCACGGCTCCAGAGAAATGCCAAGCACCTTCCCGAACCGAGTCAAAAGGGGATGCAGTTTGGCGCCCTACGTTAGCCGCGGTTTACGCTCAGCGTTGTGAATGAAGCAGAGCCACGAGTTCTGGTAACAACAACAAATATATCGCCAGGAAAGGACCTGCAGGCAAATCGAGCGCGGCATTACATTAATCAAGGAATACGATGTGATCGCTGCTAACAGAGTACTACATACACATATTTACTCTTTCCTGCTGCTGTACGCGCAGACTGTACGCAAGCGATTCCAATTAAAATAGACAGATGAGCAATGAAATGAAGCGAAAAGTTCATACTTATGGGTACTTGAAAACAAGCATACGATGACAGGGACGCAGTGACAGTCCATTCACCACGACAAAGAGAGGTTCTCGAAGGCGATGGACATTCCGGAACAGCAAGCCGGTTGTCGAGGAAAATGCGGTGTCGCCGGCGTCTTGGGAGTCCCGCGAGTGCTCGTCGGTGGTTCAACCGCCTGAGGAGCAGACGGGTAACGGTCGGGCCTCCTTTTATAGGCTTTGCGGCGGACGCCGGAGACCTTCGTGGACGCTGTCTTTTGTTCACGTCAATCACTTCACCCCTCAAACACGTGGACTGTCCCGAAGGACGCCGGTTTGATCCCGGCTGCGGTGGTCGAATTTCGATGGAGGTGAAATGCTAGAGGCCCGTGTATTGTGCGATTTCAGTGCACGTTAAGAACCCCAGATGGTCGAAATTTCCGGAGCCATTCACTACGCGTTCCTCATAGCATGAGTCGCTTTGGGACGTTAACGCCTCAAACATCGCGCACTCACCCGAAAGACGCGGTTTCGATCCCGGCCGCGGCGGTCGAATTTCGATGAAGGTCAAATTCTAGAGGCCCGTGTAGGTGGTCGAAATTTCCGGAGCCCTCCACTACGGCGTCCCCCATAGCCTGAGTCGCTTTAGGACGTTAAACCTCTGTAAACCATAAACCATCAACCATCGCGCACGTTCACACACCGCTTTGCCACTTTTGGACCTTCCTGCCGCAGCGGGGTGAAGGCCACTTTGGTTTTGGCCCTGGTTCGGGTCGCCTCGCTGCCGAGAAAATACATCACAAACAAAATAGAGACACGTATACCGCCCTTACTTCCGTACTGCTAGGGGCCACCTCGAAGACCAAAGGGAAAAACACAAGCATAACAAGCTTCGCGTACAGCCTCCTCTGTCTCCGGTGCTTGACCAGAAGGACCATGTACGGCTAATAAAACGTGTTCGCACACATACACAACGAATATACCTACATCCCAAAACTTAAGGTGCATAATATATTTAACGCCACGGGCCGCCTATATATGTTTAATTAATCAAGTCGTTACAAAGGATAACCGCTGCCATGTTTGTGACGCGACTAAAGCGGTCCGGCACAATTAGCTGGCCTGCAGGACGCATTTATTGACTGCTGAGGCCAACTGGGCACTCACCTGCTAGTGGAGTTGAGCCTTTACTCGCGCAGCAACCGCGAGAGGCAAGGCCTCTTTCTCTGTGATTGAAAGTATTACGTCGACCGTATACATGAACTTAAAGCGAAGCACAGAGAGAATCGCTTCTCTCTCCCTCTGGAGCGCCAGCCCGTTCCTCCGCGGCTTCCGTTGGGCGATGCAAACGAGTGCCGTACGTTCCGGGCTGCTTGCCACTTCGCCTCTGGAACCACCCCCGCGCAGAGAGAGCACTGCATGCGAACCTGTCAGCCGACACGAGAGAGTGCATTCAAGTAAAGTTGCTCGCCTGTAACAAAGTTTGCCGAGAAAACGAACGCGCTGGGCCTCCGCGGTATTCTGTATTGCTACAATTTCAGCATTTAAGGGCCTGAACAGGTAATCAGTGTGAGGGTGATCTTGAAATTTTACGGTAATAACACTGACAGCCTGGAATGGAACAAGAGTTTACGATAGGTTATGAGGCGTTTAAGAAGTAAGGGCACAATGCTTCATTACGTGCCGATTCCATTAGCTGAAGACCGGGACCACGAGAATGAAATAACCGGGAGAGTACAGGCTGGGTTCACGCAGTTGCTCTTGACAGGCACGCTTGTGTAGCTTATAACGGATATCCCTGAAATGAAAAGTGCATTATAGTTGTATCGTGCCAGTAATTATTTACGCCTACGGCAGTCATACAGACCAAGCAGTGGGGGGGGGGGGGGGGAGACATTAGAACAAAATAGAAGAAACCAATTCGCAAATCCACCACACATGTGGTAACATTCGTTGGAAAGAAACCGAAGTAAGATGTGTGGACAACACTAACTTAATTGACATATAAGATAAAACACTTTCTTCAAAACCAGCGGTCACCTGTGATGCTGAGGCTTGGAGCCTAACAGGAAGATTGGAGATGGCGCGGCGGGCGGTGGTAAGTGAAGCGATGTAGGTGTAACGTTAACGTTAAGAGACGGACAGAGAGCTTGTGGTTCAGGGGACAAACGCAAGCTAATGATCTCCTAGTCGATATCAAGAGGAAGAAACGGACATGCTCAGGGCACGTTATGCGAAGGCAAGGCTGGAAGGGAAAGGAAACATCCGAACTCGGGCGCAGAGAAAGCATTTTGTACTGCAGAACACGCGCCCTGGATGATGATGATGATGATGATGATGATGATTGGTATACTGTTATACGCGCTCGAAAAGCATGTTGGCTTGTACTTTCACCACGTCTGTGGTTGTACAGTTACCGTGCAGAATTTCAGCAGCTGTTCTGCAGTCAGAAGGCGGAAGCGGTTGTCTTCTTTTTTTAAATTGAGCTCAGTTTTCACATTTCGTTTCTTTTTTAATCGCAGCACAGCATCTCGCGAAATTACGCTGTGCGCTCGTGTGTTTGTGTGCGCTTTTTAACCTCAGGGCCAATGAACTAAACGGAAAATTTTGTGGGTCTTTTGGAGTCGTCTCGCATACATTCTCGGTCTGCCATTAACAGTCGCGAATTATTTAGTGGTTAAAAAGAACACGGTGCGCGAGCTAAAATTGAAATTCCAGTCATTAAAATTTCATTTAAAGTGTGATTTAACGGGTGAAATTACTTAATTGGCGCGCAAATTAACGTCTGGTACTCGGTCTGACGCGTGGTGCAGCGACAGCTTACGTGTACTGATGCATATGCGAGTGTGAGGCTCTTGCTTTCGGAGCTGCGTGTTGGCTCGCGACCTCTTGGCATCAGCACACTTGTGGAAGCCGTCGCCTCGCGCCGTTTTGCTTCCACTTCGACGAGAACAAGTTGTGCGACGGCAGTCTTGAGACATGCCGATACGCGATCGCGTGCCATTCCTGTTATATAGGTTCGATTCTTTGAGCGCAGCCCGTGGTGAATGGCTTTCTTGAGGAAGGAGTGCTGTCTAGCACGGGCACAGAGAATGTGCAGAGCGCTATATTCAGGCTTGCAGCGCGAGGCGCACTCAAGGAACTGCGATTAGTAGCGCTTCGCCATCGGAGCTGCGAGCGGTCCTGAATTAGGCTATTCGGACTATGGGGTGTAGAGTAGTCGCGTCCGCCCTGACTAGGAGAGGCACAGAAATGGGGGACCAGGTTTGCGGGCACACACTCTAAAAACCAATTAGCTTATATGGGATAAAAAGGGAGTAAACTGTCCTTCAGCGCACTCCCTTTTAGGCGCAGGGTATGCTGCCCAAGCCCTGGGGTAGATTTCCATCACCAAAAACACGGAATCACCTCTAACGCTGTCGCGTTAAAAGCCTCCAATTGCTAACTGCATCAAGTAGTTATGCTTTGCCGTGAGAATATGCCTCGTTTGGCAAGATTAAGCCTACCGTTTATTTAGTGATCGAAATCTACCCTGAAAATTGGGCTTTATACCCTGCCCGAAAAGGAGTGCGCTGTAGGATAGCTGACTGCCCATTTACTCCCATATATATATATATGCTTATTCGTATCGAAGTGCACGCTGCGTATACTTCGCTCTCGTAGCCTAGGCTCACTTTGAAGGGGATGTGCAAAGGGGGAGACCGTCGACCCGGAGCAAAGAACTTTTCATGGGAAAACACCACGTTTGCGCACATTTTTTTTTCTTTTTCAAGGAATAAGTTCAAGAAATGTGGTGGACAATAACCCCTCCCCTTCGCAAACACCGTCTCAAAAAGTTGCTCCTAAATCCTCCCCTGTCGGCCACAGGGCACACGGTGGAGTGTGCATGTATACGTTAGTCTTCTATCGCCGTTTGAAAAATGACGACCATGACTGGCGACAGGCGAGGAAGGAGGAATTTCCTCCATGGCTGGCCACCGTATCCACACGCACGCATATGGCCTCCTCCTATAGTGCTTGCGTTGTCTACGGCGTTGTCGAGTCCCGCGGGCTCCGCGCATGAGTTCGTCGCGCAGTGTAGACGCTTCCGCCAACGGCCGCTGCGGCGTGTATACCCAGCTGGCTGCGATCGTCGCGCCACCTTTGGCTGCTGTTGCTGCCCGGCATCGTTTCGCGCGTTGTGGGAGAGTGGATGATGAGCGAAACAATAGCTCCGCGCTCTTTTGTCGCGGAGTGAATCATCCTCCGGTCGTACGGCTTTCCGCGCTTCGATGTGCGTATAAATGAGCAGGCGGCTGTCTGGTAGCTCCGTTTTCAGTCTGACGGTAGGCGCGTCATGCGAGGGAACTGAACCTCCGATCACGGCACAGGTTATTTCCTGCCGCGCGGGGAAAATTTCGCCCTGGTTGGCCTATCTCTGAGCGCTGCCGGTCAAGGTATAGGAAGTCTGGAGGCGCTTGAGTTTCACCTGCGCGGGCGGTGATGACAGCGACGCTTGCGGGAACAGCGACGTCTCGGTTCGGATTGTGCTGTTTCAAGAAAAAGGTGCGTACACGTGCCATCGGAATCACGCGTGTTGTGACACTTCGTACCTGCTCGCCGCTGCTGTGACCTGTTTGTAAGGGTGCAGTTGATTGGCTCAAGCTTGGTAGCTATTGTGTTTCGCTGTCCTTTATTTTATTTATTTGATTCCCCGAGGGTCTCGTGTTCAGACATTGCATGAGGGAGTGGGCGTTACGAGGCATACATTCACTAGAAATCACCACGAATTGTTATCGATGAGCCGCTATAATGTTAATGGGTCGATGATGGCGACAACTTCGGTGGGCAGGCATTTCCAGTCTGCTGCTGTGCGCGGGAAGAATGACTGGTGAAAAGTTGTGGTATGGGCTTGTGGGGAATACACTGGTTATCAGAAGGCAAAGGATGAAAAAATTATGAATTTTTTTTCTCGTTGTTCCCGTGTTTTTCTTGCGCAAGCCCGTCATGGACGCCTCATGTAGTGTGCTCGATCGCAAAGGCTGCAGCTTCTGTGAAAGATTCACTAGGCAGATGAAATCTCTCCTCTGCTTTTACAGGATGTACTATCAGCGTCAACTGAAACGCGAGCAAGATAATTTCAACGTGAACTGGAAGATGTTGCACAAGCAAAGCAGCGCACAAAAACTGCTGCTATTCGCATCGCGGACGGAAAGACCGCTCTTTGGAAGGGTTAATATGACACGCCTGTTTTTCCTCTCCACCCTCAATTACTTTTTTGTTTTTGTTTTCTGCTAGCGCTTGAGTTCATTTGTTCGCGTTTCATGCGACGCTGATGACACGTTCCTTGTGGAGCTGTTTTGGTCTAGTTTTGACAAATGCGTTTTGACAACGGAACCGTGTCAGTGTGGTCTGGGAAAAGGTGCTCGTCCAATGACACCAACCTCGGGCTTATGCATGTGGTCTGTAGCCTGGCATTGGAACGAAGAATGTAGCTTTAAAACATGAAAGGCGAGAACGGGACGTGCGCTACTGGTCTCGTTGCAGAAATTAAGACGGAAGAATTTCCTCGAAAGTCTCCTAATATAAAACACTCAGCACCATGTTTCGAATGTGCGTTTGCGCCCGCGCTCGCGGTACCACAGCGCGCGCGCGCCTGTGGTTCGGCACTATACTCACAATGAACACCGCGTTCCCGTAAAAAAAGTGTCGAATCTGTAGAGCCGAAATTGTGACAAAACTCACACGCAAGCGTGGTGTGCGGACCGTAACAACGAGGCGATAAGTATGCGTAGCCTCGCAGTGCTTAGAGCTCATGCTTCCTCGCGGACAAGTCGGCGGGTGATTTTCCAACGGATGAAGCGGGCGTGTCCCGTATACCTTCCCGTGGTTTTCAGTAGTTAGTATGCCATGTTGTTAGTGGCTATTTATTAATGAAAAATAACAGTGGAAGGAAAAGATGCCGCTAGCCACGGCATCTGCCATCGAAACCTGAAGCACCTGAGCTGCGGATAGTGGGAATTAAAGGACAGGGAGAGGATAGAAAAAAAGCAAAGAAAAGGGGGAGAGATACTAATAGGATAGGATAGGAAAACTTTTAATATCCAACAGAAAGGGGGTAGCCAGAGGGCTACCCGCCTAGACGACGGCCGAAAGGTCTTGACTCTCGGCGGCGGCTTCGGCCAGTCGGACGAGTTGTAACTGAGTCGCCGGGTCGGAGCTCAGTAGTAAGGTCTCCCATTGATCTTTTGTGTTAATACCTCGTCCCTCCCGGGCAGCATGAGGACATTCCCATAGTATGTGGTCCAAGGTGGCCCTCAGTTCGCAGTTCGCGCATTTTTCTGAAAATTGCCCTGGGTACATAAGACTCCAGAGGGCCGGGTTTGGAAATGTGTAAGTTTGTAACCGGCGCCAGTTGATGGCTTGGTATCTGGACAAGGATCTATCCGCTGGAGGAAGTCTAGCTCGTTGCAAACGATAGTGTTGTGTAATTTCTCTGTAGGTCACCATGCGATCCCTGTCTGTAAAGACCACCTCGCTCGGGCCCGCCCGGAAAGAAAAGCCTCGGGCGAACTCGTGGGCCGTCTCATTACCAGGCAGGGATGCATGTGCTGGTGTCCAGACTAGCGTAATTTTCCGGTCTATTACATGACGGCTTAGAATTGCATTCGTTAGAGGGGAGACCCGGCCCCTGCTGAAATTTAGTATGGCAACTTTGGAGTCACTGATGATGTATCTCGCTTTTGTGCCTACACAAGCCAGTGCTATGGCAGCTTCCTCTGCAGTCTCTGGGTTACCCGAGAGTATGGAGGCACTTATTTTGAGGAGTTGTTTATTATTGACGACCGCGACGGTCATCGTGTTCTTACCATACTCAGCGGCATACACGTAGACCACGTCCTCGTCTTTGTCGGAGCGGAAACGTTTCTCTAGCGCCTCTGCCCGCTTGGCCCGGCGCACTGAGTGATGAATAGGATGCATATTCCTGGGTAATGGGGGTACAACTATATTGTCTCGAATTTTTCCGAGCATGTCAACTTTGGCGGTTGTTCTGTTATCTCGGCTAAGATTGAGTTTTTCTAGAATGGCCCTGCCGGTTGTGGTCCCGGCTAAGCGTTCGATTTGGGACCTTCTCACTGCTTCCGTAATTTCTTCCAGGGTATTATGCATTCCCAGCTCTAGGAGGCGGTGAGTGGATGTACGGATGGGCAATCCTAGAGCCTGTTTCGTGCATCGCCTGATAATTCCATTTATTTTTTCCTTTTCTGAAACTTTAAGATCAAGGAAGGGGGCAGCATACGAGATACGGCTTACTACGAACGCCTGTACCAGCCGTAGGAGATTATGCTCTTTCATGCCGTGTCTTCTGTTGGCAATCCGCTGTATGAGCCGCATAGTTTGTTGCGCGCAGTTTTCCATCTTAGTTATTGCATCACCGTTATACCCGTTGCTTTGTATAATCATTCCTAAAATTCTGATTTTTTCAACATGAGGAATCTCCGCCCCTTGAGTTTGTAATTTGATGTTAGGGATGGTTCTAGTTTGTCTTTGATGCAGAGGTCTATAAAAAAGAAGTTCAGACTTCTGCGGCGAGCATTGCAAGCCCCTACGGCTGACATAGTTTTCGACCTCATTTATGGCCTTCTGTAGCGTACTTTCGATGTGCGCGTCGTGGCCACGGGTCATCCACATGGTGATATCGTCCGCATACATGCAGAAATTCAAGCCATCTATCCCCTCCAGTCTCTTCGGGAGCCGTATCAAGAGAGGGTAGGGGGTAACATACACTAGGTACAGAGGCAGAATATGGAAATATAATATGCCATGGTCATGGAGGATTTTTCTTTTCTCGCACGCCGAAAACTGCATGTCGTCCCCAGCGGTACACGATTACTTCTGCAAGAATGCCATATATCAACGCAACTAAAGCACACGGCTCGTATTCGACAACACAGAACATCGATCGAGCGCGCCGCAATTCGTTTCGCAGTGCTTACAGAACTTTCGGCATTTTGAGCATGTGGCAAAATGACAGATTCACCTCGAGGTACCCGTGGTTGGCGATGCGATGGCTGACTTGTGAAACGCAGTCCCGCTCAGTCGTGCGTCATCGTTGGCAGTCGCCTGCTCCACAGAGTGCAGGCGATTAACGAGCGTTTTTCACCTGTAATCAAGTTCGCTTTCCGAAATAGGTGTCAAGCTGGCAGGTCTTTTTCACGAGCTCTGCGGGTGCACGTAAGAGAGGGGGAATGCGGCGACGAAAGGAGAAGGCGCCCAGTGGGTATTTCTGCAGTTTCTGTTTTTCTGCCTGAGATGACGCTCCCCGTCAGGAGCACTAGCGCCGCTCGGTGGCTCTTTAAGTTGGGTTTTTGTGCCTGCCACCGCTTGGAATAAATGTGCATGAAGTCAGTGCAGATGGTATACGGTTAAATGATTCAACCTGTTTATTTATTTACATGCCATATCTACACGCGAGCCTTGAGCGATGCTTTGGTGGAGCCCTGCGGTCTAATTTTAAATGCCTTAATTCTTTTTTTTTTGTTCTTGCGCTTACTGGACTTTCACTTTAGGGTATTTTTGAGGTTTACCTCCATCGAAATGCGCGCCCCGGGAGCAGTTGGGATCGATCCCGTTAAGTCAGAACGTCTTAGCTGCTGCGATACTGAGGTGGTGATGGTGATAACTTCCTATTGAACAGCTATAGCTAAAGCTGTGCTCATGTGAGCGGTGCTGGCAGGACACTGTCGTTTTCATTTCTTTTTGTCTTGCCCAATCAAACCGAAGTATAGCTAAAGCTGTCGCAGCCACCTTGATGGTGCAGGTCGAACTTAAGGCCTATTCTTTTTTTCCTTTGGTAGGACGTTCTTGCGGTCTGGTTGGTTCAGTTTCTAACCTTCCTCGGAAATGAACAAACTAGCCCGCCAGAACGTCCCACCAAAACATATAGCTAGGATCAGTTTTCTGTACGCAACCCAAGCAAGATGCAGCAGCTTCATGCCTGCGCCCGTGGTGTCGTGTTCATTTTTTTACCCCCTGTCCTGGTCCCTTTGCGCAGTGTCTAACCTTCTTTTTTCTCGTTTTTATGCAAAGCTTTTCAAGCCGATTGGCCGTTGCCGACTGATTGTGAACAGGCCACAGATTGGACTTCTGGGAAACGTTCCGCATACCTGATATATATATGGCGTGCGCAAATGCTTCCACCCTCCTATCACAGCTGGTTTAATCGCTAAACTCGCCCTTTTTAAGTAGGCTTCGTAGAAAGATAGTCGTCCGTTCTCGAGAGGATGCCGGAAGCGTTCGTCTGTTCTCGGTAATATATAGATAAATGACAATAGTTGGGAAATTGTTACCAGTGCATGCATCTCATTGCGCCGCTGAATGATTGCTTATTCATTTCAGGATGCTGCGTTCAATTTAAGGCCGGAACAGTACGTAACTGTCACATTCATTTCAGCTATGTCGCGACTTGAAGTGAAAGTGACAGTGAAAGTAAAATCTTGATGTATGCTATGGTGGTATATGTTATGGTAATAAGTCTTGCCAAAATTAATATGCATTCTATCTAAGGGCGCACGAACTGGCGGAAGGGGGCAGTGTCCACTTGACGGACGGACACGCATGGTCGCTGTTAAGTGCCATGTCCTACAAGAGGTGACGGCGACTGCGCTCACCATTCCCGGAGCATGAGGTGTACCTGACGAAACACGAACGAAAGGGCGCACATTTAAGAAAGCTCACTTAAAACACACTGCGGGGCTATATTTGGTACAGCACCTTTACAAAGAGAAGAAATTCGGCGCTCTATATTTTGACAAGCGTGCTTTGGCAACCATAGCTCCGCAACATGTTTTTGTTAAGTTGCCCACATTTAATTCACGCGCCCATGCACACAAAGGCTGTCTAGGTTTGAACGGTCATCACCGCCGGGCGAGACGGGTCCTGACGCTCGCGCTTGACCGGGAGCAACTAAGCGTAGCGCAAGGTCAGGTGCGGACGCGGCTAGCAGGCGCCAAAGGCAGCAACGTTCAAAGGCAGCAACGACATGGTTGGCGCCACTTTCTAGATTTTGGGGGACGCCTGTCAACAGTCGGCACGAAGACGAGTAGTTTGTTACTTGCGGCTGTAGCGGCTCGGTTGAGATCGATGATTGCCGTAATGCTGGGAGCCGCCAGGTCACGGGGGTTCTCAGGAAGCCGGCCGCACGTGAGAGTGGTTTTAATGTATTTTCGTGTGTTTCTCTTTTTACTTTGTAAGGGAGAGAGTTTGAGTAATACTATGGAAGTATGGGGCGTGGCACGTAAGCCTAGTGGGCCAATCATTTTAGGGCCCATTCCTGCAATGCCATTTCTTGAAAGCAATTTTGATGTTCTTTAACGTGCACTGACATCGCACAGCACACGGGCGCCTTAGCGTTTTTCCTCCATAAAAACGCAGCCGCCACGGTCGGGTTCGAACCCTGATCCGGAGTTCCCAGGTTCGAACCCGACCGCGGCTGCTGCGTTTTTATGGAGGAAAAACGCTAAGGCGCCCGTGTGCTGTGCGATGTCAGTGCACGTTAAAGATCCCCAGGTGGTCGAAATTATTCCGGAGCCCTCCACTACGGCACTTCTCTCTTCCTTTCTTCTTTCACTCCCTCCGTTATCCCTTCCCTTATGGCGCGGTTCAGGTGTCCAAGGATATATGAGACAGATACTGCGCCATTTCCTTTCCCCCCAAAAACCAATTATTTTTATTATGTTCTTTTCCTGTTGTGTATTTTAGGGAGAGGCATAATTAAAAACTTGCACTGAATAACGCAGGACAGGAGGGAGAAACACGCGCACGCACACACACACGAGCGCACACGAGTGTGTAATGTAAATTTCGACCACCTGGCGATCTTTAACGTGCACTGACATCGCACAGCACACGGGCCTCTAGAATTTCGCCTCCATCGAAATTCGACCGCTGCGGCCGGGAACGAACCCGCGTCTTTCATGTCAGCAGCCGAGCGCCATATATCCACTTAGCCAACGCGGCGGCACCGTTCTGAAGATGTAAAACATGATGAATATTTTATGTATTACTTACCAACAGTTTGCTGTTTTGTGGTGTAGCTTTGCTGTTCCTTAAAAAAAAACGTGTAATTTGTGCTTTGTATCGTGCATTTAATTGACAGTTTTGCATTCATGGAGGGATTCTCACTAAGGAAGCAATTTTATTTCCGTTTTTCTTTTTACGATGAACTGCCGTTGAAAGTCTAAGTGAAGATAATAATATATTGCCAAAGTTTTAGGCATCATGCTGTTGCAAGAAAGGCAGTTTTTGTGCGTTGTGATTTACACACGGGACTTGTTCAAAGCTTGGCGTTCTTAACATGACGTTCGTCCCCGCTGCTGCTTGCACGCAGAGCTTGACGGGCGGATGCGAAACATATGGCTTGCATTTTCAGGCACAGCTGTCTCTGTGTAGGGATAATTGATTTAGTGTCGCATGATGAATCATTCGTGTGTGGTTGGAAAACTGTGTGCGCTCGCCTGCGAAGGAAAATCAAAAGAAAGGTGACAGATAAAACCTTAAACTCCCACTCGTAAAGCCGAAAAAAAAAATTCTGGTAAATTGAGTTTTGTGATCATAGAATTACAGGAATTTGCAGTGCATTTATCGTGCATAACAAAAGGTTGAGCCATCTGTCTATATTTATTTTGTCGTGCAATCGCCTCAGTTGAACTTTTATCGTCACTTCCTGGCTCTCAACCGCCGATGCTACGGTCTGCTGAGCCACTCGACTTCATTGAAGTAAAGAAAGAATGAAACTTTATTCAGAGAGACAAGATACAAACAAGGTGGTCTGTCTGGGAGGTTGACAAAAAGACAGGGATGCCTGACAAGTGTCAGCCCCCTTTTCTTAAACACGCAACACCGAAGAATACTATGTGAGAAAAAACATGGTGGATTGAAATATACCCTGATACGAGGGTAAAAAGGATGCATAATATACAGGCACTGATAACAGAACGCAATAAGAGAGTAAAAAGAAATGTTACAGGCACTGAAGGCGGAATGAAATAATGAAATAAAGTCTTTCTAGAGTGGCAACAAATACATGGTCGCTTTTTATTTTTTTGAAGATTGCTGTGGACAATGATTCTTCTATAGTGAAGGTGATAGCAGAGTGGCGATTTAGAAAACCTGCTGCAATAAATAATTGCATTTGAATACCATAGTTGTAAGTTAAGTAGCGCGTATTGTATAGTCGTGCTCTTTTGGAAGGTATATCCTAAAGAAGACACTTTCATAATTCATTAAGCTTTATTTCATGTCTAAGGTGGGGGTTTATTTGGAAAAGCTTCAGAACGGGAGCATGGCCAACAGCGGTCCGATATCAGCCTGTCCAGCCAGGAGCGTGCGCTAGGTGATGGGCCATGCAGCTCGCACTTAAGCCCGTCTTCTTCGCACTTGGAAGATAGCAATGACAGTTTTTTGAGTATAATGTTTTTTTTTATTTTTAATACGCTCTTCTTGAAAAGCGGAGTAGAGTGGCTTCTAAAGGGTGCGTTCTCTATTATGCGTTTCTGTAAAGTATTTAAGCTATCGGTATTAGTTTCCATCATGGTTTCTCAAACCGACAGACATTATTGAAGGCGTGAATACAGAAGACTGTAATACAGTTGTTTTTCAATTGAGAAGGTAGTGTATTTTGTAATTTACTAATAACGTCAGTGGGTGTCGCAATGCTAGTTTTCATGCTATATTGTTATGACTGTACCAAATAAAATTTTTTCTAACCAAAAACCTAGAAACTTGTGGCATGCGGAGCGCTCAATGACTTCATCTCGATATTTTAACAATATATGCTTCCGTCAATGCTCTTATGAAGAGGTCAAAAAATAATGTATTGTTTGTGTGTTTTATTGTTATTTTCTCTGAGCCAATGGTAAAGGTTACAGAGCTGAACATTTGTTTCCCTCTGAAGACCGCCTAAGTTTTCACCTGAACTTTGTCTTTACTTGCCGTGCTCGTGAGAGGTTCTGGCAGTCTGTTGGGACGTGCATGCTGGCACCTTGGAGAAAATCTGGGACTTCAGGATCAGAGATT
>JARKHS020006316.1:0-42313 GCA_030143305.2 Amblyomma americanum | reverse complement strand
GACGTTTTTTTTTCTCTTTTGAGGCCTCATACTGCTTTAACGTATATGTCATTTGTGGCTTCGCCTCGCCTCTCGCACTTCCGGCACTTCCGGAGGCTTGTGGACTGTAGCAAATTGCCGTTTCGGAATTCCAGAAAGTAGTGTACATAAACCTCCATGTTCGCTTGTACGATTGAAAGCAGCAGGAATTGTAGGACTTTGAGTGCAAAGGATGGTATGGCCAGGATTACGACAAGCACTAAAGTAGTAGGAATTAAGTTTAAAATAGATGTTCTTGTTTCCTAAGGACACATTGAACAAAATATCTAAGTTACTATGTTGTGAATTCGGTAATTTAAATAGTAGTTGTACTACACGCAGTACTAATTAGAAGCTCCCCGGAACGTTTGTGTTTCTTCCAAGAACTAATAAACTTTTAAAAAAAAACACTGCTACCACGCCTAGAGTTGCGCTTATAGCGAAATCAGCCAAGTAATTCAACATAAGCTCCACTGACAAAAGCTGCAATTGTTTTTTTTTTTGGCACCTTTTGATATGTATGCTCTTCGGACGCTCCGCAGTCTCCTTGCACGCGTCCGTATGGTGTGCGCCGATATAAGAGGTGAATATTTTATATTTTACAGACTTTTATTTTGAGATTAGTTGGGGAGATGTTGCTGCAGTCGGAGCTTGTGTATTTTGAAGCAAGGCAGATATTATCAGTGTCGTAGATGTTAGTTAACACGTGATTAGTTCATCAAGTCTCAAGACAGCATACTGAATTTGAAGGTCATCAGCATCGAAGGTGAATCCTAATTCTAATTTTCTGAATCGTCATCATGGTTCAGAATGTCCGAGAATAACGGGCCTTTCAAAGCTCGGAAAAACGGCTTTCCTGTCGCTGCTCAGCAATAAAACGGTGTCACTGGCTTTTATAACGCAGAGAATATGGACACAGTTTGTCTATTTAACAATGTCAATAAACTTAACGTGAACTCGGTGGCTAAAACAAATGCAGCGGTACTGACGGCTGCTGTGCTGAACTAGGTTAATCAGATACTGTAGAAGCTTGGGCAAGTTGGTGTGACATTGTTTTCCATGCAGCGCAAGGGACAAAGGACGAGATAAGCACCGTGTCTGTGCACTTGTCCCGTCCGTTGTCCCGTGAGCTGCTGGAAGACAATAGTTTAACCAGGACTGATTTAAAGAGTGCGGTTAGCAGTGCCAGTAACCCGTCCTAGAACGCTCTGTAATGCTGCTGTAAGCAATCTTCTCCTGCCTCCTGTTTTTGCCTACTACAGAGACAAAAAGTGATAGTTATTTTTTATTGCTGCACGAAAGGTCCATCTACGGGGCCCACGGCGCCGACGAAGTTAGTTTTACATAAACACTGCAGAACTTTCGAGGTGGTAAGGGGTATTTCCTTTAGAATGGCCCGTGCCATAAAGGAGGTGAACTCTTTTGAATATCCCACGAATTACAAAGTGGGAAGGCGCGGCTGGAGGTATGCGGTTGGGGAGGCCGTAGAGCCATTGTCGTAACCTCCTGGCCCCTGGATAGGGCGAGATGCACGGCAGATTTTTCTCTCTTGTACAAAATGAAGATCATCATGAAGGCGAAATAATAGCAGATGCAGTTGCCTCAACCTCGAGCGCAGCGTATTTTATCTCTTGCTACAGTTTAACCCGGATTTTAGACTATATCATATTATAAGGACATGTGGACTCGACATCACGTCTACTCTTATATGCATGACTATAAAAAAACCATTCACTATTCACTGTGGCTTTGTCTATTACGAGTATTACTGTAGGAGAGGGCCTGTTTACATAACGAGTAAGGTTTGTCAGGCGTACAGTACGTATTACCAGTACCCATTAACACCGAAGAAAGCCACCCTGATCAAGGAAGGAGCTACGCCATCAATAATTCCTGAAAGTATGGTGATCCACAGTTATAAGAGAACGAAGTACAAATGGAATCTTGACACTATTAAACAGTTTGAACAAAGGTAGAAGAGCAGCCTCAGTCCCGTAGCTAATTCGTTTTGGCAAGAGTGCTTGTTTTCAATTGCGATAAGCTTTTTCTCGCTTCTGTATCTTGACCAGTTGTGTCCTCAAAGTACGCCTCGATGAAAGAAAATCTGAATATTTTGGAGCGCACAAGCAGAGCCCAGGTACGCTGAAGGCGCGTAATCCTGCATACGGGATTAAAGATCCGGTTTGGTAATTCCAACATACAAGTACGCTGTAGAAAATTAGCTTGCAAAAACATGAAGACAGTGTACAACATTTTTATGCTAGTCGTTTTCAGTATAAGACTAAACAAATGTGTTCTACTTGACAGTAATGCTTTGAAACTTAATAGTGTGGAAGTACAACGTAACGTATTCCTTAAAAAGCTGAAACCATGTACAGTTTTTCTTCATTGTTGATGTGAAGTCACGTAGTATCAAAAGTATAGTGTTTTTTTCTTTCAGCTGCATACTCACTACCAAATCGTAACAAATTGGTGAGGCTGAAAAACGGCCATTGGCTTTACCTTTGTAGCAGCTTACACGTCCCACGCAGAACTTGTTTGTGCAAAAGAAAATATTCGCGTAACTGTATCTCTCAACATTCATTACTGTGTTGCAGAAGCCACACAGCAAATTGTTTCCAGTAATTTAAAACCTACCAAGTGAACATCTGCATTTTTTCGACGTTAACAACTGCCTCTGATGACGTTTGCCATGTTGTTGTACAGTTTACTTCGGTATTTGGATTTTTTTCAAGAAAAATCAGCATCAACACACATAATTACATAACATCAAGATTATGGATGGTACTTGTGTTTTTTTATTTTATGCTGCGTGGACTTTTTTAACTGCGCGAAAGCACTATTCCGACGGCTAAACTCCGAGCAAGATCTCGTGATGTTTGCGGGTTGTGATGAATATCCGGGAGTGGGATTCGAATCCGCGGCGGCGCGAACAGATCAGTTTCGCTGCTCGCTGCGCGAGTGCACTATGCTATCGCCGAAGCCGAACGCGCCTCGTGTTAGACTGCAACACTCTCACGCGGTGCATTGCGCATCGCTCATTGCACAAGATTAAAATTGCACATTGTGCGAGGATAAAACAAAGCAACATTTACTGCGATATCGGAGCTGTGCATACCGAAAAATTCTTATTATGAAGAATATTGCACATATGTTTCCTGATTTATGAAGAAAACTGTGCTTGAAATACGTGATAGCATATAAAACCGTACTGCATTGCTTGCTGAAGAGAACAATTCATCAGCGCAGGGACGTGTACCATAACGCATTTGCGCATTCACAGAAATTAAATAAACTATTCCTCAGTGTTAACTTTTAGTAATTGATTCCCCTCAGCTTAAGAATAGCAGAAGCTTACCGTGTTTCAACTACTTGCCCATCATAGCACTCCACAACCATGCATGGTCTCCTGAATAAAGCGTAGCCAAAATCTTCCATTTCTGTGCCGTTATATGTGCAGTTGGCTGCGAATGCAAGAGGCACATTTACTAAATAGGAAAGCTTCGCCCGTAAGTGATAGGCTTTGCCCTTACCAAGGAAGTAAATAATGAACTGAATTATAAAAACATTCTGTTCGATTCGCTTCTTAATTGATATTGAGAAGCGAATGTTTATAGATAAAAATATAACGCTGTGAATAAGCATGCATAATACTTTCAATAATCCTCTAGCGAATTAATATCCAATAACTTCAGGCCAATGTGTTTTTAAGATGGTGATTTATAGACGACGCAAAGAATTTCCTTTTCGAAACACATCAGCTTGAAGACACTTGCATCAGTACATCTACATGTTGAAGGTAACACTAACGAGTGAAAAAAACTCTACAATCACGTTCGCATCATTTTTGGGAAGCAATATGCTTCAAGATAAATTCATAGGTGTTACATCATTTCTCATTCCTTGCAGGATTGGTTTTCGTACCTGTCCTTTGTAAGTGTAACATGGCTACTTAAATTTTTCAATTCACAATTCGAAAAATGGCCTCTCAAATGTGTAATTCACGACGAAATAAAACTACTGACAGCCATCGCTTCTAATGATAGCTTCTATACTCAGCACAGACTACCAAACGGGCCGAGGAGCGCCTGCTGTACTTCCGTGATGTTCTCCCGTACTACGGGGAACAACGAAGGAAGTACGCACCCCCAGCCCCATCCCTCACCATAAGCAGGCCGCACACTGGCGACGACTACAAACTACGACTGCTCCATACCCCATAGTACTACACGCCCGGTATCCAGACCAATTCCCCTCCTCATGCACACTTTTCGGAAAACCAGGAGACTTTCTACACACCCTGCTCACATCCCCACGTCCCTGATCCCCACCAGCGACCGTGGCGGAGTCTTGCTGTGAGACTCTTCTGACCGACACTTCTCCTCAAGACCAGTGCTAGCTCATGTCCTGCACTCTGAGTAAGATTGCGCTCCAAGGGCTATCCATCGCTTTTGTAAAGGTGCCTCCTCACAGTGAGGGAGCATCCAAGTGCGATGTAGGGGGTTCGCCCCCACATTTATATCGCTGGCAATAAAAGTTTCCACCATGCACCACCACCACAAGCTCGCTTCCGAGAACAAAGACGAGAGATGAATAATTATAGTATCAGTTTGTGAAACCAGGCAAAGATCATGCACAGCTCTAAATATATGTATATAAATGGCTTCCTCCGTCATTATTGTCACGGTGTCTCCACACCTTACTAGATGCACACCCATGCCGTTCTGTGCTACATTTTTGCCTAGTTTAATAAGTTTTTTTCTTTTCCAGGCACTAGAGCTTTATCTTATTATGAAATTATTTTAAGCCCTCACGTTCAGGTTTGCTCGCTGACATCTTCTGTAATGTGCTACTATTCTTCCAGCGTGCAGAGAAATCTCATCAGTCATTCGTGGGTTACTTCTGATTTTACCTTATACCAAGTCATCCCAAGCTCTTCCTAATCAAACTTATCAAAACTTGAGAATAATAGCAGAGAGATTTCGGGACCTTACGTTACAAGCCACATAAAGAAAAACAGTGCACAGACAAACGACGAAGGATGTACAGCTGGCCAAATCTTAAGCTAGCTAATGCGACATCTGTTTTTTCTGCGTTTTAACACGAAGCAAACTTGTGGAAAGCTCAATGTTAGGCACGGGCTTAGTGAGCCTCAGCTTAGATTTGATAACTTCGCAAGTTTGCTCCGTCATACGCTGCAGGAGCATGGAAAACGCGGCCGTCAATCACGCCAGCTGTAGATTTGGTTGGTTGTACATATAGACAGAGCAGTGTGTTCACTTTCTTATTTATTAGCCTACAGCTAGGAGAGGACAGTTATAACCAGTGAAAATAAAACAAATGGCAGAAACAGCAAAACGACCATACGCAACTCTAGCTTTTTTCCTGTTGTTTGTCCCAAATTGTAGCATTTTGAATGCTTTAGAGCGAATGAAATGCACAATAAACAAGTTTGCAGTTTTTATTTTACCACAAGCCGTTGCTTACCTCTTTCCTTGCACTGGACAGCAGCGGCGAAAAAAAGCACTGCTATCGTTACGGCAATAGCCTTCTCCATTTATGCTTCAAGTCTCGGTGTATTGCTGAAAATATGAAGGTCATCCCAATGATGAGCCCAACCATTCGAGAGAGGAGAGTGAACATCATTGTTCTGATAAAGGTTGATGTTGAAGTCATCAGGGAAGGGCTCTCGGTCCAGGAAAAATTGCTGGCACTTTGACATTGCTAATCGCAAAACATTGTGAAAAAGGAGGTTTTTGTTGGTGGACACCGACGCCAGGAACATGAAAGCGCGTTTCCTTTCCTTTCGTGACATGCGCACAGATGGGTGTTGAAGAAAACGACGACGTGCAATGCACGAGAGTGTGTTACAGTTTAACATGAAGGGTGATCGGCTGCGGCGAGAGCATAGCGCTCTCGTGTAGCGGCCATTTACTCATGAGCTCAATGCAGAGTCACAGCACCGCGGCTAACGAGAATCGTAATGGACGCCGACAAACCCCTCTGGCATGTAAAACACATCAAAGTTCTGGCGCGTCGCTTGTGATAGACAGTTCGTGCACATGATGAGCGGGGTCACGCTGCGCGACATTGCACTCGATCATGGTGCAAGTCGCTGCTTCAATAACTAACCGACAGTTCTAGAATAGCAGATGCACGTTTCCGCAAAGTAAACACATGCATATTGCGAGACAATATGCTTTATGTTACATCATTCAACGTGCGCAAACGCAGACGCGTCTATAACTCCTCTCATAGTGGCGGTATCTAGTTTGGCTGAAATGAGCAATTCCTGCAACAAACTGGTGTTCGTTAGGCCTAGGAGCTACCGAATCGTCCAGTGAAAAAAAAAAAAAACGCCACACTTATCGCCCATCTAATTTGCTGTAGGCCAGATAAGACGAAGCGAAAGACCCGTACGCACTTTGCAGCCGAAAAACGCAGTAACGCCGACGAGCTCACTACGAAGCGAGAGGCTGCGTTTCACAGTGCGCCGCCATGTTGGCTGTTATCTCAGTCCTTCAGCATCCTTCAGCATCTTCTGTAGAGCGTATACACTGTGCGCGTGACGTGACATACCTATTTCTCCGCCAGTTTCCGCGGCATTGGAGCCGCAGCATCCTATTTAGACGTTTCGATCAATCAGGTGCGTTCGGTGCAGCCGATTATGACGGTTTGATTATACAGAAACTATGAATACAGACTGTGGTGTGCACCGTCACAGAACGCTACTGCTCAGTTTCTTTATAACAACTAACAACACAGAAACAGACACGCACTTAGCAGCATTCCTGCTTGTTTTAGGCGACCGGAAGCGGCCTCGACAAAGGAAGTCTGCAGCTCTGGTATGACGTGGTCTGTCGCAACACCGCTCTTGGCCGCAAGAATCTTTATTGCAGGCGTTCGGAAATTGATGACGCTTCGCTGCCAGTACCATGGCGGCAATGTGCGGCTGAAGCTCACGTAAATCACGAAGAAACAACATTCTGCACAATTTCGAGCGAAGGACAAGGCGCGTAAATCACTGGGCCAGAGCATTACTCCCTAAAAAAATGTTTCCATGAGGTGTTGGCGAGGGCTTGTTAGGGCTGGAAAGCGAGAAGGGACTAAAATGCGTTCTCACTTTAGCGTTCTCACTTGGCGCAATGTACTAAGACGCTGTACCAGGCTCATGCGAACCCCGAGGAGTATAGGCTTGTGACCTCCAAGCACAAATAAAAAACTGCTTGCATTCGTCTTCCCACTTGCGTCGAATATGTAATTGCCTTACATTTCATTTGTTTTGCTGCGGAAATGCATTTACCAGCCAATGTGAAAGATTCGTTAAAAAATTATTCGGGGAACACGAAACACGTGTACATTCTTAACGGGCCGGCAGATCTCAAGGATTGTTGTAGACAATGCAAAAATTATTTTTTACATTTTGACTAAACAGTTATTATTGCCTACTCTAAAAGAGGCAGGCTAACATGTGAGGTACCAGAACAGTAGCGTTGTACAATATGCAGAGGTTTTACTATATGCAGAGGTATATCCCAGAGTCCTCTCAGTCGTCCTCCCGGGTAAGAGAGGTAGAAATCCTAGGGGAAAGTCCTCACGCCAGATTAACGACGTCTAGAAAGAAGCATGTCACTTTCTTATTTGATCTGCGTGGTACAGTTTCAGACTCCGTATATGTCATTTTGTCTTTGCCGTTTTTCACGTGTTACGCGACACCACCATGGGAGGTGGATTGGACCAGAGAGTGGACAGTGCCCCATCGTTGTGACCGCTTCGCCCATTCGTTAATGCCACTTGATGAGTGTAGCTTTCTAACAACGCCACAAACTTCAAGTTAAAGAACAGAATGTGACACAAAGCAGCCCCGTACATAATTTGTTAGACTGCAAGGGGCGTCGCTGCAGCCATGGGCTCCCGATGTACGCCTTGTGATGTCTTGCGTTCCTACTCAGAGTGGGAGAATTCGGTGATACAGAGCGGACGCCTTTCTGTTGACATTTGCAAGTCTGACGTTTGGCTTCAAAATCATAGAATGCGCCATATAAAAGTGTCAGGAGACTAATCTCACGAATTTAGGACTTCTCAAGTAATCCCATCCCTCTGACTCTGTATTGTGAGCATTTATTACTCTCTTTTAAGAAGACCCTGAGACAACGATAGTGTGTTTAATTTTCCTTCAAGCAACTCTGAACAGTCAAACGGCAGCAATATGAGTATAACCATTATACCAATATACATTTATTCAATAATATTTTATTTCGTGATATAAGAGCACGGTGATGCAAATGAATATTTAAATTTTAACAATGTTTTTTTATAGAAAGCTACAGTTCATTTCATGAGTCTGTTTATATTTTGCGCAGGGTGGTTTGCCGAGTTAGCGAATACAACTGTTCATGCCTTCTAAAAATCTAGCTCCAGCTATGCACGTGCTGATAACGCACTCATGTGGTGTTCTTTATTGAATAAACGTTACTTAGGGAAGATGCTCATCCCGCGAGTACAAAAATCTTGTTAGTGGGTGGAATAAAAAAGGCGAAACTGATTATATTTTGAAAGTTCAACAAAACTTTCACCGGAAGGCAATTTCGCCAAGGCGAAATGGTAGTTATTTTTACTCGCGCCAAAATCTCCGAAAGGAGTTGACTATCGCCACCCTCGTTTTGACGGGAAAGAATTCCTGTCGCCGGACACGTGTTCTTGCCCTTCTGCGCGCGGTAACACCCCTCCCACTTTCTTGCCCGTGCGCACTTCGAAGGACACAGGGGTCGGTGCTGCTGTCACTCCGGCCGTCACTGGGAAATGACGTTCATTTTGAATTTTATTTCTCCACCCCATGTGTCCAGCACGCGTGTAGCGAGAAATCGCAGCCGACATTGAGGATTGAGTTCAACGCTGTAAGCTCTCAGAGTGTACCCTGTCCCCTTCCTTCGTTCCCCTTGCCACACGTGAGGGTATCATACTGTGCGTCGCCTGGTTAACCATCCTTCCTATCTGTTAATTATTGTCTTTCTTCCTCTCTTCAAAGCAATGCGATTCTGGCACTTGACCACTGCGTGCTTCTCCTCGGACAGTTCTGCAGCCTATGCTGCTTGAAAGCTGGGACTGTGCCGTGTCTCGCTCCTAAACTTCATTAGATCTCCACATCTCTTTTCACGTCATACAACCACATTACTTTTTCATTCTTTGAATCATTACCTTTTTCGACCCTTAGGCAATATACACCACTAAAAAAAAAGAAAATTCCTAGGTACATTGTAGCTCAAGCCTCTATTGAAATGAGAGGGGTATGGGAGTAAAGAACAATTGAATAAAATTTTCAGTTATATTTTATATAAGTGCCTGCCGATAGCTGCGCTATTCATGTCGTAAACAACTTGTGGCTTTACAGCTGCAGGTTTGATGAGAATACTCGGTTTTGCAGATCAATCATTAGATTGCTGAGTAGAGCGCAGAATGAAGAGAGTGAAATTCTTAAAAGTTCGAGATCACGTACTAGGCGCCTGAGAGGTCGCGTTGCTACAAACAAAAAATATTCAGTTTCCGTTGTGGAACACGGCACTGCTCTTTCAAGCATAGCTTTATCATATTTTAAAGAGAGACTGAAAACAACACGAAGTTTGTGTGAAGCGATAGGTTAGCGTGTTCCAGGGAAGAGTGGGCTACGTATAGAAGTACATAATTGTTTATTTTTATAGCCTTAAAAATGCGACCAAAGTTTCAAGCTAGGAACCTCGCCATAAGCCGTTCAAATAAGCAAATTACTAGGATGCCAAGAACTAGTTTTGTAGGCTTATAGTTGCGGTTACGGAACATCTCATCGACTTCAGTCCGGTGACCGCGAGAGTGTGTTGGACATTTTAAAACCATATTATTAATTAAGTTATACCTGCCTCAGTAAGCACAAAGAAAGGGGAGCTGCAGTAAATGCTGCCATGAAAACCTTGACGGGGCCGCAGCCCCGGGCTGCACTTCAGAAGATTAAATGGGGTTGCTGGAAATTGTTCCATTTGTAAAGTGTTTTCACTCAAATAAATGCATGCTTCGCTGCTGGCAAGAAATCAGCACCGCAAAGAAAATATGAACAACAGGCTTTTAATAAAAAAAACAAAGATAGTATGAAGCTTTCGTTTCTGTTCCTTTAAATGACGAATAAATGTTCCCCACGTGACGAGATGGTCTAAGTACTACTTTGTGTAGATATGGTGACTCACTAGGCACGCATTAAACTTGATAAAAGCGTGATATTTGAATTCTGAAACAAAAATTACAGGGCGGTTGCGAGTATTTAACGCCAACGTTAGAGCGTACGTTAGCCCTGGTGTGATAAAAGGGATTTTTTACATACATATCCTGTTGATTTTCTCTCACAAGGTCAGACGTCCGGAGGTGAATCCTGACTCGTCCAGGACTGCAGTGATACTCTAAAGTGCGCATCTTTCCAAAGATCGCTTACAGCAGTGAAACTGAACCTGTACGTCAGTTTAGACATGCAGGTTAGAGCATACGAATGTGAACGCCCGAAATAATAATTAACACCAATCAGCTTTGCAAGATTTGCTTGGACTTTGCACTTTGGCTGTTGAAAAGGAACCAGCGAGTCGCAGCATTGTCCTTCCAACCGTGCACCACTAAAAAAGCGGGGTGCCCCACAAGACGATGCGTGTACCCATCCTTGTGCAGCGGTGGGTATCGAACCAAGCAAGTTTTTAGGTGCGGGCTTTTCGCACTGTCAGTTTTTTACAGTTCATTACTGTCGTTCTAACAGCAAAATCGTTCCTGTACACAAATAGAAACCTTCATCACCATATAAACAGATGTTAGTTCGCGCTTTGTGTGTCGTGTCGTTTGTTTCGCGGGCGTCAGTAAAGTGCATAGCAGGTTGATGTGTGATAACAGGATAGACAGTTATGTTTTCTGAACTTCGCGAGATTTTGCCGCTGCGGCTATCTTCATACTATCTGAATTGGAGACGAGGGTGGTTGTTGCGTGTTTTTAAACTTCCAGTTTCTCTGTGATGGAAATTATTTTCTATGCATTTATTCACCCTAAATACATAGGTATCGCGCTAAGAGAGCTCGTCCCTCTCCTCGTCGGCCTTGCGTCAAATTTCTCGCTGTTCTTGCTTCGAGTGTTTAGTCAACAACTTTCTTAGCAACGTGCATTAAGGTCACGCGCCGCTCTTGGAGCGTAAAATGTCAACGTTTCCAACCGCATCACTTTTGTGTTCAGGGCCGTGAGATCAGGTTCCTCGCTTCTTGTCCTCTTTAAGAGCACATCAAGAGCTATCTTGTGCATCAGAGGAGCTTTCAGCTATCGTGACAGTTTTCCTGGTCTTCGTGTGTGTTAAAAGAAACCAATCGCAGGCGACATAGGCCGGCCATCTTATCTCGACTCATGCGGCTTAATTGCAGAGCTAGGCCCCATCATTACTGCCCCCGAGCATTCAGAGGCGCAGCAGCTACACTGCAAATAAGATTCAGATAAAGATTGAGCAGCCTGGAAAAGCTGCCGACCAATGAAAACACAGCGTCAGACGCAGCAACGATGACTCAGCTGCCTGTCTGAGGCCTCTATTGCGAGTTTACTAGCTTTCAGAACTATTGTTTTAAGCCACATCCGATGGTTTGCAAGGCCGGAAGAGGATCACACCAATAAATTTTGGACGAACGAATTGGCAACGGTAAGTTGTTTATGAGCGCAATTTCCATATATAGTGAGATGCCGCTAAAGCAATTAAAATATCCGCATATCTCGGCTCGCAAGACTTGCATTTCAGAGCTCAGCTCTTAGGCGCCCGTTCCAGGATTGACCGGTGCAACTGAGTGCAGAGTACAGCGCAGGATGAAAGGCGGCGATAGCGAACGGGGGCGCGAGGAGGAAAGCATAGGAGGAGAGTACGGCGGTAGCGTGAAGGCAGCATGCGCGGCGGCGACTGGCATCATCAGAGCACCGCGCGCCGTCGTCTGATTGCCGGTGACGTCATCCGAAAGGAATACGTCGCTTCCAAGAAATAGCACCAGAGTAGCGCACGCTGCAAGTGCGCTGGCCGTTATCGCGAGGTGAGGCTTATCGGCGGCAGAACACTGTGCGCGCTGCCAAGTCGAAATGGAGAGTACCACAGCAGCTGCACTCAAAATTCTCATTACAGAGAAATCGTTTAAGTGGAATCGTTTAATTTTTTTTTCCATTATCGCTTTTGCTGTCGTCAAAACCGTTCCCCATTGGTTTTCTATGGCAGGCTGAGCAAGTCGATACCGGCGATGAACAAATTTTAAACGAAGGTTTTGTTCGCGTTGGAAGAATGCAGCATTACCTTCACAGTATCTGCATCTGTACTGTACATTACAGTATTCCACACTTGCCTCACAATTAAATTTGAGGTCCAAGAGTCCTGGACTTGGTGGCGGCTTGGCTGCAGTGAAACGTATCTAAGAAACCGCACGGTAGAGTGACACACTTAGCGTAGGCTCTAAATAGCAGTTGCTTATGAACTCTACTGATATAAATAGTCAACATGGCGGCGTGCTCTCAAGCGGAGCCTCTCGCTCTGGAATGAACTCATTGGTGTTACTGAGATTTTCGGCTCGTCATCTGGCTGTAAATTCGACACAGGGTTTTCGATTTGGCTTATCTCGCCAATAACAAGTTGGGTGCACAATAAACTTAGCCTGTTTCTCACGTCGTTGGACGACTCAGTAGCTCCGAGTTGTAACGGGAAACAACGGAAAACATATCGTTCGCGTTGCAACCGAACTGACACCCCCTTCCGGCTTTTAGAATAATCGGATATGGCTGCAAACGACGATTTCGGGAATGAAAAAAAACTAGGAATACGTGCCCAAGGCGTTCGGAAACGCAACTGTGTCTTCCTCCAGCGCAGTTGTTTCGCGTCAAGTGCGGGGCACTAGGATGAAAAGGTTTCTTTCCTGAGATACCGTTTGATTGAAAAATGTCAAAATGTTTCAAAAAATATATTTTTTTTCAGTTTCTAAGTCTCCTTTACCACGGATTGGAGGTGATTTTCACTTGAATTCGCCAAGAATAGAAGCTAAGATTGCTTGATGCTTAATAAGCTACTTCTATCAACGACAAAATAATAAGCACCTGCGCTGTGAACTACGCTCACAGGGGAATAGTTGCGATGATTATGGCCATGCGTGTATCTCAATCGCGGAGGTTCTATGTCATTGAAAGAGCAGTTGAAATACGCTATATATTTTAGATAGCGATATATGGTTAAGATTCAGCTATAATTTACACACGTGAAGCCCACGGAGATTGAAATATTTCTGCTACTTCACACAATAATTTCTACGTGATTAAAAATGACTCAATCACGATTGTAACAATCTTGAATTCAACTGCAAGAAAACGAAGTCACGAGAAGGGGCAGTGCGCGTATGAAAAATGCTGCCAGTTTGGTATTACAAACTTACGTGCGCAGCTTCTGGAAATGCTCAACTTTAAGCGATAATACCGCAGTGATTCTACCTGACTCCAACTCTTGATGGCAATGAATTCGAAAGAAACGAATGTACTTACCAAGACTTTAAGTAATGCGTGCAGTAACGGGCAGTACTGTAAAAATGTTTGCCGTATGTGACTCCAAAGTTTGATTGTTGGTTTATAGAATTCTTCGACAAGAGCTCAGTGCATTTTTCATGTCAAATGGCGCGCCTTGTAACCGCAGCGGCAAATAAATAGGCTTTCTGCCATTCATTTCGCCGCGACAATCGATTCACGTGCTCACCTACTCAGCATTCCATAGAAAAACATGCAGAGTTCTCCGAAGTAATACATCATTCCACCGCAAAAAATACCTATACATGAATTTATATGCGAATTCTTAGGTCACACTGTTTTTGCCTTTGTTGTTTACTGTACGAACTAAGTGTGTTAATATTCTATGAGTCCTGGCTTTTTTTACACGACAAAATTGATCAGTACGGAACATCAAAAAGAAAAGCATTCCTTCTTTCGCTGCGGCAGGAACAGACGGAATAAAACCTGCAAAACGTTGTACACGGAGGGGTATCTAAAAGAATTTGATGGATGGTGTCGTTATACTATGCGAAAGCTTAAAGGGTGAAGTACTTTGCTCTGAGGCCTGGTGGTTTGAGCGGTTTTTTAAATTTATCTTTGCGAGTATTGCGACTCCTGTTCCCGAAAACAGCAAGAAAACGGGAGACACTCAGAAGGCAATCTTCTCCTTTTTCTTTAGTTTTCATAATTCCAGAAATCTCTGAGCAGAACTTTGCAGGCATGCATGTTTAAGCCAATTTATCTCAGTGCCACCCTGCAGCACAAGTTTTTGCGGGCGTTGTCTACGTGTGGTGACGGTGCATTTTCCTTTTCATGCAATGGTCGTTAGGCTTTCATTCAGTTGTAGTGAATGGCAAACGTATTCCACAGAACCAACAGCGTTCAGCCGAAGCAAGAAATTGTATTGAAGCTTCAGGAGACTGTTTGGTTTGGTTTATAGGGGTTTAACGTCCCAAAGCGACTCAGGGTATGAGAGACGCCGTAGTGAAGGGCTCCGGAAATTTCGACCACCTGGGGTTCTTTAACGTGCACTGACATCGCACAGTACACGAGCCTCTAGAATTTCGCCGCCATCGAAATTCGACCGCCGCGGCCGGGATCGAACCCGCGTCTTTCGGGCCAGCAGCCGAGCGCCATAACCACTCAGCCACCGCGGCGGCTTTCAGGAGACTGTTCTACTTTATAAGGTTGAAAGTGCGAGTTTATGGAACAGTTGGTTACTTCATTCTATCAGCGATTGCCGCGTAGGATATACGACATGGTGGGACAATTTATCAGTTCAACGTGGCATTTTCCGCATCAGTGAGAAACAAAATACCACAACAACGCGTGAGATGAGTGGCAACGCATAATGCAACATGCGAAGCCACTTTGTGTTCGTGCTGTTATCCTAGCATTCCATATACAGTATTCTTTCAAGCAGAAGCAGGCTGGGAGGAGAATTTGCAGCGGTTGCTGGTATCTTAAATGCGTGGTTTGGCAATTGTGTCGGCATGCATGGGAATGTTGCCGACTGCAATTTACCTTCTATGGTGATGCCATGCTGCCACTCAGTGTTGGCAGCAGGAATCCGATTTCATAGTGAACCCTTACTGCGCAGCGCCGCCGAATCCATAATGCACGTGAGCTGAGTGCGGTACTCACTTTTAAAAAAATTGTTTTGCGATCTTAGAAACTTGCGCAGCGAAGCTTCAACAGCAGTGGATATGAGCCTCAGGCTTTTATTGATTTCGCTTTTGTCATTTTGCTGGCCCAGCGTGTTTGCTCCTTTGCTCGTACTTTTGGTCAGATCTTTCCATATAGTATGCGCGGTATCGGTGGCACGTTGTGCTTGCGACAGAACGTGGTGGATTTGTGTGGTGCCTTTATCGAATTTGCAATGAGAATAGTTGCCTTTATTCACGCGTCTTTGTACTTGGCGTGGAATTGTGTCGCTTAGCACGATTTAAACGACAGACGTCAGCTGTGCGGCCCACCCAGCGCGTTGGGCTTCTTCGACACACACCGAAGGAGTGGCTTGTTTTTGTTCGTTTAGTGGCACCTGTACGGATGGTCCTGCTTGCATTACATCTGACCTAGAAGCGTAGTTGTGCTGTATTTGGCGCAGTCGCAGTTCTCTCTGTCGCTGCTGCGTCAGTAGCTGGTGCTCGGGGCTAAGGTGGCACTTTGGGATGGTTTGTGTGGAAGTGCGAAGAGATACTGTGGAAGAAAAAAAAGAGAACACCGTAAAAGACTCGCTTAACCGTTATTTATGCAACAGCATTGACGTTGTCGTTTCATAAAATATTTCCGGCTTCTCTGTCATTACATTCTCTGAGTGGTCGAGAGAGGTCACGTAGCCTTGTGAGGTCATCGCAACCTGCCAACTGTGGAAGGTGGAAACCTGCAAAACTGAGTGTGAGGAACTACCCACTGTGGCAAGTAACCGTTGACTTGATGCTGGGTCGACAGACAGGCAGAAAAGCTTTAGTGCTGCAAGTGAGTTTTAGACCTTGATGGTACCCTGGGCCACTGCGCGGTCGCGCACTGCATCATGCAGGTCATGCCGGGACATGACGTCGGCAGCCCGAGTCACCGCAGCAAGCTGCGATGCCGGGTCTGCAGACGTGAGCAGGACCTCCCAGTCCTCCCAGCTCGAGATGGCCTGCTGTCGCTGCAGGGGAGGATCAGCAGGGCAGCCGAAAAGGATGTGGGAGAGTGTGGCGTGAGGGTTACCGCATAGGGAGCATGCAGTGGACGTGCCACAGTAGTGGGACAACAGCTGAGGGGACGACAGAGAGCGGGTCTGGAGGCGTCTGAAGAGACATGTCAGGTGACCTCGCGATGCTATCACAAACTGGTCACCATGGTACTCTGCAACCTGCCCACTGGATTGTGAGTTACTTGCCCCCCCCCCCCCCCCCCCCCCATAGCTAGTGACAAGGAATTTAATTTAAAAAATTCAATGGAGTTGCCCCTGCCTACCGTGGCGCTGCGCATGAACTTTACGGGATCCCGAGAAATGCAATCTGGTCTCACAAGGTCCACTGGTGGCTCTGTTTGAAACAGCGAGTTTAAGCAGAGGTATTTAAAACGTAGCTACCACTGGTCCTCGTGAGAGCAGTTTGCTCTTCCCGGGGTCCCGTAAAGGTCATGCGCAGTGCCACTGGGGGCAGGTTATTTGCATTAAATTCCTTGTCAACCCCCACGGGGGGCAGGTAGTGTTGTACCATGCGTGTGAACGAGGGAGTAATGAATCCCTCAACGGGTGTGCGCTTTCCTCTGCGCTTCCCCGCTTCAGATGTTGTGTTGGAAGGTGTGCGCGTGCGATCAGAAGGAGCAATGATCCCCATTGACGGGCCGCTTTTCTACTTTCCCCAAACCTGCTCAGAGATTTCTGGGAGTATGAAAACTAAAGAAAAAAAGGTGAACATTGCCTTCAGAGAGTCTCCCGTTTTCTTGCTGTTTTCGTGAACAGGAGTCGCAATACTCGCCAAGATAAATAAAAAAAACGCTCAAACCAACAGGCCTCACTGAAGAGTAAAGAACTTCACCCTTTAAGCTTTCGCGCAGTATAACAACACCATCCATCAAATTCTTTTAGAATCCCCTCCGTGTAAATCGTTTTGCTGGTTCGATTCTGTTCATTCCTGCCGCTGCGAAAGAAGGCACGCTTTTTCTTTTTTATGTTACGTACTCATCAAGCATAACGTGTAAAAAAAGCCAGGAATCACAGAATATTAAATTTACTTCATTCGTACAGTACACCACAAAGGCAAAAGCAGTGCGACCTCAAAACCCGCGTATAAATTCATCTATAACATTTTTTTGCGGTGGAATGACGTATTTGTTCAGAGAACTGTGCATGTTTTTTTATGGAATGCTGAGTATGTGAGCACGTGAACGGATTGCCGCGCAGAAATAAATGGCCTGAAAGCCTATTTATTTGCCGCTGTGGTGACAAGGCGCGTTCTTTGTCCTGAATAATGCATTGAAATCTTGTCGAACAATTCTATAAAACAACAATCAACCTCTGAAGTCACATACAGTAAACATTTTTACTGCACTGCCCGTTCGCGCACGCATTCCTCAAAGCGATTGCAAGTATATTCATTTCTTTCGAATTCATTGCCATCAAGAGTTGGAGTGAGGTATAGAATAACTGCGGTATCATCGCTTAAACTTGAGCATTAGCAGAAGCTACGCGCGTAAGTTTTAAATACCAAACTGGCAGCATTTTTCATAGACATGCTATCCCTTCTCGTGACTTCGTTCTGTTGAAGTCGAATTCAAGATATTATTTGAACCTTCTTTTGCTTCACGTATTTAGATTATAGCTGAATCTTAGCCATATATAGTTATCTAAATTAAATAGCTTACTTAAATTGCTCTGTCAACGACATAATATCTGCGCTGTTTAGATAAACCCATGACCATAATTCTCGCAACTGTTCCTCAGTGAGCGCAGCTTCACAGCGCAGGTGTTTATTACAGTGCCGTTGATAGAAGCCGCTTATTCAGCATCAAGTAATCATAGCTCCTATTCTCGGCAAATTCATGCGAAAAATATGTCCAAATTAACAGTGAAGGAGACGTAGAAACTGCAAAAGAAATTTTTGAAATATTTCGACATTGTACAGTCAAACGTTATCTCAGGAAATAAGCATTTCCATCCTAGCGCCACGAATGCGATGCGAAGCAACTGCAAAATGGTGTTCTTCGGGTTAGTTGGTGCGATTCCCTTTGAGAAGGCCAGCGTGAACGTCGGGACGAGACGCGTAACACATCGCTGACTGACAACTTTAATGAAAGGAGCGAAGCGAGGCAAAATATTTACATGGGAGGCAGGAGAGAGGATTGTGCGCATGGCACAAGTGGGGGGGGGGGAGGGGGTCAAAAGTAATAAAAATAAAGGATAAGGTCACCTTGGCAGGTGTGAACGCGAGCACAGAAACCAGCACCAAACCAAACAACGTAAGGCCGCGTTGCATATCAATTGCACGTGTACATGACAAAACCCGACAGAGAACCGAGGATGTGTGTAAAAGGTAAGGGCGAAAAATTGACCCAGGCTGCAAAAGCCAGATGTTGGAAGGACCAAAGCTGCGTCATAAAACCAAGAAGACGCAAAAGTGCACCGCGCACAAAGCTAAGGGGTTTAAAACTTGATGAACAAAAGGATGGTAAAGGGAGAAAACAAAAATAACGAGACCCCGGCTTCAGCTGAGACGGAATGTACGTGAGTCAAGCCCAATAAAATATAATGGAAACACGGGCAAAAAGTAAAATTTGACGAAGTAGGTGAACGAGGAACAAAATGCGGCAGTGTTTAGGCGTGTCTATGGTGGCCTTTTATGCTTTTTAGATTCCTGTTCACTGCCGTCATATTGTTTTTCCTCGGTTACCCTCGGTGATTTGTCGGGTTTTGTCAGTACACGTGAAACTGGTACGCCACGCGGCACTTATGTCATTTGGTTTTGTGCCGGTTTCTGTGCTCGCGTTGGCGCCGGCCTAGGTGACCTTATCCTTTGATTTTTTTTTTGCTGTTGTTCCGCCCTCGTGTACCATGCGCACACCCCTCTCTGTGCCTGCAAGCGGGTGGAACACTTTCTTGTTCACCTTGATCCGAACGTTCATGCTGGCCCTCTGAAATGAAGTGCGCTGGAGAAAGGCACAGTTGCGTTTCCGGAGGCCTTAGGACACGTATACCGAGTTCAGTAGTTTTCGGAATGGCCGTTTTCGGCGAGATCTGATTGGTCTAAAAGCCGGAAGCGGATGTCAGTTCGGTTGCGACTGCTGAGCGCCGTTTTTCATTGTTTCCTGTTAGAACTCGGAGCTGCTGAGTCGTCCAACGACGCGAGAAACAGGGTAGGTTTATCGTCCACCTTTCTTGTTATCGGTGCGGAATAAGGATGTACGGAATTTATAGCCAGATGACGTGCCGGAAACCTCAGTACCACCAATGAGTTCATTCCAGAGCGAGAGGCTGCCGCTCTGAGAGCACGCGGCCATTTTGGCGATTTATCTCAGTAGAGTTCATATCATCATCAGCCCTACTACACCCACTGCAGGGCAAAGGCCTCTCCCATGTCTCTCCAATTAACCCTATCCTTTGCCAGCTGCATCCACCCTTTGCCTGCAAACTTCTTAATCTCATCCGCCCATCTAACCTTCTGCCGCCCCCTGCTACGCTTACTTTCTCTTGGAACCCACTCCGTTACCCTTAAAGACCAGCGGTTATCTTGCCTTCGCATTACATGCCCTGCCCAAGCCCATTTCTTTCTCTTGATTTCGACTAGGATGTCATTAACCCGTGTTTGTTCCCTCACCCACTCTGCCCGCTTCCGATCTCTTAACGTTACACCTATCATTTTTCTTTCCATGGCTCGCTGCGTTGTCCTTAACTTAAGCTGAACTCTTTTCGTTAGCCTCCACGTTTCTGCCCCGTAGGTGAGTACCGGTAAGATTATGCTGTTGTACACTTTCCTCTTGAGGGAAATTGGTAAACTGCCACTCATGATCTGCGAGAATTTGCCATATGCGCTCCACCCCATTCTTATCCTTCTAGTTATCTCCCTCTCATGATCCGGATCAGCTGTCACTACCTGCCCTAAGTAGACGTATTCCGGCACCATTTCTAGGCTCTCGCTGCCAATTGTGAACTGTTGTTCCCTTGCTAGGCTGTTGAACATTACCTTGGTTTTCTGCATGTTAATTTTTAGACCCATCGATCTGCTCTGCCTGTCTAACTCGTTGATCATGATTTGCAGTTCACCTCCTGAGTGACTCAGCAAGGCAATGTCATCAGCAAATCTCAGATTATTTAGGTATTCTCCATTTATTCTTATTCCCAACTCTTCCCAATTCAGGCCTCGAAATACCTCCTGCAAACATGCGGTGAACAGCATTGGCGAGATCGTGTCTCCTTGCCTGACGCCCTTCCTTATTGGAATTTTATTGCTGACTTTATGGAGGACTATAGTAGCTGTGCAGTTGCTATATATATCTTCCAGTATTTTGACATAAGGCTCTTCTACCCCCTGATTACGCAATGCCTGTATGACTGCTGAGGTTTCCACTGAGTCGAATGCTTTCTCGTAATCAATGAAAGCTATATATAGAGGTTGGTTATATTCTGCGCATTTCTCTATCACCTGATTGATAGTGTGAATATGATCTATTGTAGAATATCCTTTACGAAAGCCTGCCTGATCATTTGGTTGATTAAAGTCTAACGTTGCCCTGACTCTATTAGCGATTACCTTAGTAAATACTTTGTAGGCAACGGATAGTAAGCTGATCGGCCTGTAATTTTTCAAGTCCTTGGCGTCTCCCTTCTTATGAATTAAGATAATGTTTGCATTCTTCCAAGCTTCTGGTACAGTCGAGGTCATAAGGCATTGCGTATACAGGGTGGCTAGTTTCTCTAGCACGATGTCCCCTCCATCCTTCAACAGATCTGCTGTTACCTGATCCTCCCCAGCTGCTTTTCCCCTTTTCATTGCTTCTAAGGCTTTCTTTACTTCATCTTTCGTTACTGGCGGGATGACGCATTGCTGTGCACTGCTGTCTTTCTCATTAGCGCTCTGATTACATTGGCTACTGTACAGGTCTGTGTAGAACTCTTCGGCTACGTTAACTATCTTATCCATATTGCTAATGACATTGCCCTGCTTGTCTCTTAATGCATACATCTGGTTTTTACCTATGCCTAGTTTCCTCTTCACTGTTTTTAGGCTACCTCCGTTCTTTATAGCATGCTCGATTCTCTCCATATTAAACTTCCTTATGTCGGCTACCTTGCGCTTATTTATTAACTTTGATAGCTCCGTTAGTTCTATTCTATCGGTAGTGTTAGATGCCTTCATGTTTTGGCGCTTCTTAATCAGATCTTTCGTCACCTGAGATAGCTTCCCGGTATCTTTTCGAACTGTCCTACCGCCTACTTCTACTGCGCACTCCGTAATTATTGATGTCAGGTTATCGTGCATTGAATGAACATCAAGATCATCTTCCTCAGTTAAAGCCGAGTATCTGTTTTGCAGCGCTATCCTAAACTCCTGTGCTTTCCCTCTTACGGCTAACTCGTTAATGGTCTTCTTCTTCGCTAGCTTCTTCCGTTCCCTCTTCAAGTCTAAGCTAATTCTAGACCTTACCATTCTATGGTCGCTGCAACGCACCCTTCCGAGGACGGCCACATCCTTAATGATGCCAGGTTTAGTGCATAGTATGAATTCGATTTCATTTTTAATCTCACCATTGGGGCTCTTCCAGGTCCACTTCCTGTTTTCTCGTTTGCGGAAGAAGGTATTCATGATCCGTAAATTATTTCTATCCGCGAATTCGACTAATAACTCTCCCCTGCTATTTCTAGAGCCTATCCCATAGTCACCTACCGCGTGGTCGTCAGCCTGCTTCTTGCCCACCTTCGCATTGAAGTCACCCATCAGTACAGTGTACTGCGATTTTACTTTATTCATTGCTGATTCTACGTCCTCATAGAAGCTTTCAACGGCCTGGTCATCATGGCTGGATGTGGGTGCGTAGGCCTGCACCACTTTCAGCTTGTACCTCCTATTCAGCCTAATTACTATAGCTGCTACCCTCTCGTTAATACTGTAGAGCTCCTCTACGTTGCCAGCTATATCCTTATTAATGAGGAAACCCACACCTAGTTCTCGTCTATCCTCTAACCCGCGATAGCACAGTATGTGTCCGTCCTTTAGTACTGTATACGCCTCACCTGTCCTCCTAACTTCGCTAAGCCCTATCACATCCCATTTAATTCCCGCTAGTTCCTCGAACAGCACTGCTAGGCTAGCCTCACTAGCTAAAGTTCTAGCGTTAAACGTTGCCAGGTTCAGATTCCAATGGCGGCCTGTCCGGAGCCAGAGATTCTTAGCACCCTCCGCTGCGTCACAGGTCTGACCGCCGCCGTGGTCAGTTGCTCTGCAGCCGCTGGGGACTGAGGGCCGAGGGTTAATTGGTTTGATCATAGAAGGTTGTGGCCAAGTACTACACCAGGGTGGCCAAATCCTGTTCTGGTGAGAGAGTGCGTTGTCGGTTCTGGTCACCGAGATAAGGCCGCACTCCAGGCCTGGTTATGCAATTCCATCGACACGCGGTTTTTTTTTTTTAAACCCGGTGGAGAATTGCGCGGCACCAGGATTTGAACCCCGGTCCTCCTGCACGCGAGGCGGATGTTCTACCTCTACGCCATCGCTGCATCTTCCATAAGCATAAGCTTTTTAGAGCCTACGCTATGTGTGTCACTCTACCGTCCGGTTTCTTAGATACGTATCGCTGCAGCCAAGCCGCCACCCAGTCCAGAACTCTTAGACCTCAATTTTAATTGTGAGGCAAGTGTGGAATACTGTAATATACAGTACAGCGTTCTGCCGCCAATAAGCCTCGCCTCGGGCTAACGGCCAGCGCACTTGCAGCGTGCGCTACTCTGGTGCTATTTCTTGGAAGCGATGTATACCTTACGGATGACGTCACCGGCAATCAGGCCACGGCGCGCGGTGCTCTGATGCCGCCAGTCGCCGCCTCACGTGCTGCCTTCGAGCTACCGCCGTACTCTCCTCCTATGCTTTCTTCCTCGCGCTCTCTTCGCTATCGGCGTCTTTCAATCTGCTCTCTGCTCCACGTTCGGTTGCGCCGCTCAATCCTGGAACGGGCGCCAAGAACTGAGCTCTGAAACGCGTCTTGCGAGTTGAGATATGCGGACATTTTGAATGTTATAGCGGCATCTCACTATTAATGAAAATTGCGCTAATAAACAATTTCCCGCGAAATATTCGCTCACCCAAACTTTATTGGTGTGATCCTTTTCCGGCGCTTCGACCCAACGGATGTTGCTTAAAAGGAGAGTTCTGAAAACTAGTGTCGTGGCGCATAGGCTATCTGGAACCTGGGCTCCATTGGGTGGTTTGTCTGAGTCTTCGTACTGAGGAAAGACTGAAGCTTGAAGTTTTTGATTACGAAAACAAGCGGGTTTATTTGCACTTTTACGAAACTGAATTATATATTCAAGAAAGAGCAAACAATAAAAGTTAAGAGTTCATGCGTTGAGAGACTGGATGAGCGCTGTCGCCAGAGGCCAGAGCGTCCTTTCGCACTCCTTAAATGCCCTAAGGTTCCGCCCGCCCATCAGGGAGTTGCCAATACAACACGAGGCACATTTTTGAACCAATCAAAGTTGCTCAGCACTGTATCAGGCGGAGCCACTGTTGCAGAGTCCACCCGTGAGAACATGCGAGGAGAGATCAAAAGTCTGGTGTTATTTCTTTTTCCGCACTCTTTTTCAGATACGCAGTGCGCCATCTCTCGAGAGCTCAGTTTTCGGCTCAGGCAGAGAACGGGATGTTTGTTGCCGACGTCATCCCTCTGGCAGAGAACGGCCCCAAGCCCTCGATCACTCGCATCACACTGGACCGTGAATTCTCGGTCGTAATCAGGAACTCGCAATACCGGGCGGCTAATCAGTACAGCCTTCAGGTTTAAGAAGGACGCTTCCTTCTTTTCGTTCCAGACTAGATTTGGCGGCTCTGCCCAGCGCAGAGCATCGGTAAGGGGACTTGCCAAAGCTGAAGAATAACGGATGTAGTAATTGCAATATCCCGTGAGCCCTCGGAATGCCCGTATGTCCGTCTTTGTTCTAGGCCTTGTGTAGTCTGCTACCGCCGAGATCTTAACCTCACTGGGTTTCCTGAAACCTTGGCATACGTTGTGACTCAAAAAGTCTACGGTTGCCCTCGCAAGGCAACACTTCTTGACCTTTACAGTGAGCACAGCTTGATGCTAACGGCTTAGCACTGCTCTCAGGTGCAATAAATGGTCCGCCCGTGAATCTGAGCAGAGAGCAATGTCGTCCAAGTATAGGGCATCGCAAATGCTTCACAGCCCATTAGAACCCTGTCCATTAGATGGGAAAAACAAAAGGGAGCATTTTTGAACCCAAACTTATCATTGTTGGTTGATAGCTTCCCGTTGGGGTGACGAAAGCTGCGTATCTGCTGGCGCGGTCAGAGAGCGGCACTTGCCAGTACCCTCGAGTAAGATCTAGCGTAGTTACATACGCTGCTTGGCTGGCATTTTCCTCTCTCTCCTCGATATTTGATATAGCCCACACTTGATTCTTGGTGAGAGCAATTAACTTCCTTGATTCTTGATTCAGGGGGTTGAACGTTCCAAAGCGACTCAGGCTATGAGGGACGCCGTAGTGAAGTGCTCCGGAAATTTCGACCACCTGGGGTTCTTTAACGTGCACTGGCATCGCACTGTACGCGGGCCTCTAGAATGTCGCCTCCATCGAAACATTTAACTTCCGGTAGTTCTCTATAGGCATTGGTTCTTTACCCGGAGCTTCCGCCAAAATCAAAGGCAAAGCGTATTCGCTTTCGGAGTGCTTGATTACTCCTAATTCTAGCATGCCCTTTGCCTCACTATCAAGTATATCTGTCTGCCTTGGAGCGAGTCGATAGCACCTTGACCGCACTGGCTCCTCGGAAGTTAGCTCAATATTATGCTCAATCATATCAGTTCTGCCCGTCCTGTGTACGAAGCAGTCATCAAACTTTACCATCAGTTCGCCGATATCAGACAACTGAGATTCTCTTAGTTTTCCTCTCCGCCCAGTGCTGGTGAGAAGTTCCTGCGCACTGCTTTCTTCTCCGCTTAGACAGATAAGGTTGTCTTCCATCTCCCCAGGAAGGTTCAGCGTTAGATTTACCCCGGCCTCTCTCTGCACGTAAGGCTTCATTAGGTTGCAATGATAATTGCGCACTTCTTTACGCCTTCCTGGGGTTTTCACCACGTGTTTGGTTTTTTCCTTCCTTTCGATTTTTATATTCCCTTTTTAATGAGCACTAATACTACTACTTTATGTGCTTTTCAACGCCCCAAAGTTACTCGTGCTATGAGGGACACCGTATTGGAGTACCCTGAATAATTTCCACCATCGGGGTTCTTTAACGTACTTACACTGACATGGCACAGTACACGGGCGTCTATGATTTCTCCGGCATCGAAATGCCATCGAACCCGCGTATTTCGGGCTACCTGCCTAGCAGCAAAACCACTCAGCCACCGCGGCGGCTTCGTTGATATGATAGGCAGACACAATAAAATGCTGTAAGTGCTTGCCCGCTGCATTATAGGCGTTATTGCGTCAAGAGAATAAGCTGGGCACAAACATTAACGGAAAACTGCTCTCATAATCTCAGCTTTTCATGATTCCTAAGTAAAGACATTCTACCTGCGAAAATGTTTTACACAACCGTAAGCTACCCGCTAACACGAGGCCTGTTTACTGTGGTACCTTACATATTTCTTGTGCAGGCTTTACGTTTCCTGGCGATATGCACTGAATTTCTCAGCGGATCTGCTTGAATACCGAAATGTCCCACTGTGTGGTGCTTTAGCCGATTGTTTTCTAGAGAAATATGATAGAATTCTTCTGTAGCGTCCGAAAACCTGTAATATTATTGCATCGTGTTTCAAATGAGCGCTCACAATCATTGCAGCTTTGTCAGACACTATGGGTGACTTCCAAACGCAAAGTTGGAGTACTTCGCGAGCAGCGTTTTCTGCCCTTTTCAAAGCAACTGTATTCCAAACGCAGATCTGAGGCACGGATCGAGTCTTCCAATCGTAGACAGGGAGCGGTTGCCGAGCTGAGATTGCTCCGTGGAGCAGTCGGACTGCTCCGCCGAAACCGGCGGAGTCGACCGGAAGTTTCCAGCGCGTCCAGCAGTTCGCGAGCGCCACCTACATTCTCTGGCCGGAGCAAAGGTGCTCCGATAGGAATTCCAGGTCGCGCGCTCTCCGCCGGATTCAGGCGCTCTGTCACAGAGTGTGCAAACCGCTCCGGGACTGCGATTGGAATTCACCATATGTTGTATAGCAAGCAGCTGAGAGCAAAGGGGCTAAAGGGAAGCACACATGTGCAGTGGAAAAAATGTGTGAAACTACACGTAGTGTACAAAAATCATCTGTGGCCATACAGAAACTATATTTTAAAGACGCACGATAGAAACTCATTAACGAATAAAACCTATAATTCCTGCTCTTACAGCATCTGCACCGGAAGTATAGTTACTCCGTTTTATAAAAATATTGTATTAAAAATACATGCAACGCATTATAGATTACCTTGTACATTTGTAGACAATTTTTATGCAGGGCTTGATATGCATTCTGTGCTGTGCGGTACCATGTTTTCCTGGGGTCCTGCACTCTTCAAGATAGTCACCATCGTACTTGACGCACACAACGTGCTTTTTCAGCATATTTTTATCGTTTGGACTATTAGCGAAACAAGGTATACGCGGTGTTAGATTCACACGTTCCGTATGAATGAGGTGCTGCATTTTCTGCCAGTTGGTGCTGCTAATCTCTAGACAAAGCGCGATCCTGGCCGATGTGAGATATTTCTAGCAGCGTGCATGTATAGACTCCATGGCGATGCTATTTAGAAAATATCCTGTCTGTGAGAGCGTGCGCTAAGGGCGATCAATGTATGTACGCGCTCTTGTAAAAAGTGCAGAGGCGGCCGCGGTATGAAAGCGAACATAGAAATTCATGGCGCTGCTTGCCGTCCGCGTGCCTTGGGCCGTTCTAACAACTGGAGGAAAGTGCAGTCCAAAATGTGTGTTGCATACTCGGAAATGCTCGCGGCAGTACACGATCAAGGGCTTGATCGATGCATACTATCTAGTGTGGACGGGGAGCACAGTTTTTGAAATTGGACGAGCCCTCTCGCGCTTATGAACACCGCGCGACCAACCCGCACTGTGACGCTTTCTCGAGTAGCCTTTCATATCTCCCTCACCTGAAACCTCCTGACGCCTATACAACGATCGCGATAACTCTCGATCTGGCATGCTGTATTTAGAGAGATTAGCCTCAGCACTTGGTTATTGGATGCAAATAATAAACGTCACTTTTTTACACCTAATCATCGAACCTCTGATAGCGGCTACAAATTACTACAGTGTTGGTTTCATGCATTATTTGAAGACCCCGCCCCTATTAAAATGTGTCTGTGTGGCTTTCCGCCCCATTTTCTTTATTGTAGTATGAAATTTCTTATGGATTCATTATTTGGCGCAAATGATATATATATATTTTAGAATGCTAATCTTAAGGCGGTTCTCTCCTTCCTGCAGAACCTTACAGTGTAAGATATTTAGGCAGCGGCTCCAAGGACACGCCCTCAAGGATCAGCACGGCCTGGCACCAGGAGCTCCAGGGCTGTTAATCCCAGGTTAAATACGCTTCATATTTTCGTTTTAGCCGTCGCTGTTTTCTTCAAAAAACATGGCTTTGCACCAACCGCCAATGTGGCATAATGCATGTTTAACGGACAAGAAAACGAAAATACAGAACCGAAAGTGAGGTTAAGCCACGAGCAGAAAATGGAAAAAAAAATCGAACAGAAAAAGCAAAACGCAAAACACTTTTCAAAAACTTTTCTGTAAGTGAAAGCAGAAAAACATTTCGACAAAAAAAAAACTGCGAACAGAAAACAGAGGACTATAGCAAATTTCTGGCAAAGCAGCAGCCAGAAGGTTTTGGTACTTCTTCAGCAAAAAATTTTTAATGTCGAACGCAGCTATTATGCATCACATCGTAGTGAGGAAGGTATAAAAAAAAACGGTTGCTAGCTGCATTCTGCAACCTCGCTGGACGATTTAACTGGCTGAAGTTATGGCAAGAACCTGTTTCAAGCATCTAACCCATTGTTCTCGCTTCAAAGACAAATTGCGCCTTGGCTTTGGAGTACGAATTCGGAGAATTTCATATGACATCAAGCATTCAAGAACGGATGTGTACCTAGCAAGGAATGCCGCGGACTAAGACAATTTTATGTTTGAACATGCGTCGCACAATGACATTGCGAGGCGGCACATGTTAATGTAGATGTTCTGCGTACTTGGAGTTTCATTTTAGTTATGTGCTTGACGTCGAGAGCCGCCGACGTCAAGCTGTGCTTAGCGCTAAGTGTGGATACTCGCTCACCGCTCCTTTGTCTTGTTGCGCTACTGGTCAGAAGACCTGAAGGTGGATCAGTTCCGCAGTTCTCGTTGTGAGCGCGGAAAGGAAAGAAAAAAAGAAAACAAAGGTTATGTCGTACGGCTTTGATGTATTAAAATGATGGAGAAGATGAGAAGTAAGAGAAAAAATACGCCTCGATAAAATTAGATACATATGAGTTCGTTGCCACTGCTGGCTACGGTCTCCGGCGCCCAAAAAACAAGCTGGAGGTGGTGGCTAAGCATGGCTTTAGTTGTGTTGAGCACATAGGAGGGGGCAGACAGCTTCTGTGCCCTTTCCCTGTGTCTGTGCCTTTTCGTGATGTATTGCTAATGGCTTTCAAAAACAATTTGGCCAGCGTGGTTCTAGTGTGTTCCTAATGAATGCTTTTCTGATGACTGGTTCTTAACTCTGATGTCTTAGTGGCCGTTGTAAATCCTGGTGCAAATATTGGGATGTGTACTAGAAAATAAGAGCCAAAATAAAAAGTACAGCAAAAATAAAGAAGAAAGAACCGAAAAAAAATGTTTCTTCAAGGATTCGAACCAGGAACCTTCCGACCCTCAACCCGCTCTGCTAAACAAAAAACCACACCACCAGTCGGAAACCGACAGACTTTTTTGGTCTCATATGTGGGGCTGCAGTTAATTCTTGTCCTTTTCATTGTGTGTAAATGTAGTAGCAGCAGCTATAGACAAGCGTCACGTTTGTAAACAAAGGTGGCGCTACGGTCGGCAGCGACACGGGGTGTATGCAAAACAAGCGTTTGCGGGTAGATAGGCTGGAAACGCTAATTGGTCAAAAAAACGTGATGTCACGTTTGTGACGTCATAGTCACCTGACGTAACGTCATGGTCATATGATTTTAAATGACGTCATATCCGGTTGGATACAAGCACGTTTTGCCTAGATTTTTTTTTAATTGCCCACATTTTCCGAGGGCGCGCGCCCCGCGCCCCGCTCTCGCTGCCTGCTTCTGTCCGGAATGGCGGCAGTGTCCCAACGAGGGTCAACATCAACCTGATCGCGGTGACCGTGACTCGCATCACGACTATCCTCATCATTATTGACGTTTCAGCGTCTGCTACAAGGTCTTTACTAAGCGTAAAAATATGCTTCAGCATATTAGAAATGCCCAGAAGTTGGAGACAGAAGGAGAATTCCGTAAGGGCGGTCAGTGCAGCAGCGGGCTGTAACGCTGGAAAATTTCGTTCGTCACTGCTGCGTAGTACACCATGCAGTTCCCTGCCGAAAGTCTGCATCTTCCCTTTGGTAACGACAAAGGTGATTATTTCTATATCGTGCATGAATTTGAAAGTAGTCAGCTGCTGTGACGTCTCTCAATGTCTTTTTTTTTCTTGGGTCGCAGCCGGAGGAGCTTTTTCGTTCTAGGAGCAAATTTGTGCGAATGCAAGGCAAATTAGTCCGTTGCGCGCATATATGCATATATGTGCGCAACAAGCGACTTTGTAGTTTTTTTCTGCGAGCTTCTCGTATTTTATATTTATCCGTGCTCTGTGCTGTGCTCCTTTCGTGGCTTGTGTAGAGCGCGCTCGAACGGCCGGCTCTGTTGTGCATTTATGACAATCCCCCCCTTCTTGGCGTACGGTACAGCTTTTAAAGATATGAGGTTAAACACGATCTCAGTTCCATGGGAGTGTGCATGCACGACAAGCCATAGGCCACTGGTAAAGGACGTACGTACGGGCACTCCTGCCATGGTGGGCCCAGAGACAGGTGTGGTCGATTTCGCGTAGCACTGCATGCATGTAAGCAGTCCTGGAGAATGCTCGACAAAACCCCGATTAGGTTTTGTTAGTGCTGACATTTCGCACGGGAGTATCATTTCCCAAGCAGCACAGGTGATTGGCCCAATACTGCAACAGGATGGTCCTATCCTCGTCCTTTGTAGGGCCAGCTTTGCCAATACGGTTCCAGTGTTGGGCCAATTACTTGCGCTGCCTGGATTGCTGGTCCGTTCCTGTTTTACATGAAGTTTTGTAGCAGATATTCGAAGCAAAGGAATTCTGGAGGAGGACTGTGACGGCAGCGCGTGTTACATATGATGGACACGTACTTTGGCAATGACTGACGCCATATACACGTTTTTGATTGGACTGTCGTGCTAGAAAAGAAAACTGCTCGTTTCACTAACCTGCGCACAAATATTCCGCGGAATCGTTCGCCACTGTCCGTTGCGTGAAATATTTATGATCGGTTTGATAGCTGGCCCAAAAAGCGGTAGAAAACGGGGATCATGCAATGGAAAGCCGCGGCCTCGTTCCGAGCGTAGTACCTTGAGAACTCTTGTAGAGCGAACAGCAAATAAATCTTTACAGACACTTAACTGTGAAGCCGGTGATGTGCCTTCTTTGACCCAGCTTCTGCGTCCTCTCGTCTTTCGTCCTGTTTTCGCTTTGCGCGGATTTCCTTTCGACTCTCAAAACTACATTCATTTCCGAACGTATCTCAAGATAAAAGATTTGGAGTTCTTACAAATAAGATATTGCTGGCCAAGATAGTGAACCGCGTCGGAGCTCTCATATAGTATCAGGGGCCGTATCCTGTACCGCTCTCTGAATCGCTCTCAATTTTAAAGCGTGACGTTAAAATGACGACACCGCGAGATTGCGAGAGCGGAATCAGCCAATTAGCAGCAGGGTTGCGGTGGCTATTAGCAGGGCTCCTCCTCGGAACTATTTTTTCGCACGACAAGAAACCGTAGCAAAATGTTTTCTTTTAAAGACGCAATGAATAAAACGAGTAATGTTTTATTTTTCCAAGAAACTGTGTTTAAAACTCAACAGCACCAAGCAAAACAAGCAGTGTTTTTAGTTTTGGAATTAAGTTTGCTGTTCAGTCACTTTTGTTGTCGCGAAGGTGCGCTGTCAGCGGTAAACTGTGAACTTGTCAGTTTAAAAATAAACAGAAACGCAATGAATAAAACAAATAATGTTTCATTTTGGTAATAAATTGTGTTGAAAACTCAGCAACACGAAGGAAAATTATGAAGCGTTCTCAGTTCTGCAATTAAGTTTGCTGTTTGGTAACTTCTTTCGCCATGAGGGCACGCTGGCAGTGGTATAGCGTGAACATGGCGGCATGCAAGAAAACAGCGGATTCCACGACTAGTTCCCGTTTTTTTTTGCATGTCGTCTAAAACCAAGGTACTTTGCGGACGTCTTAAGTGCGCAGAAACATCTGTTTGAAGGCAGTGAATGCTACGGGCCTGCCGAGATCAACATACAAAGAGCGCTCGACTCGAAAATCGACGAAGACAACTGTGTTCTCGGTCGGCGCCTACTATGGATGACCGAGTGACGACTCGCTGTGTTTATTTCTCCTTAGAAAATACCAGACTGCCGTGAAGCATCACACAGAAGCAACTGCCGACAGACGGGAGCATAGAGGTGCAGCTGCTGATCGCTTGCAATCTCGGTGCGGGAAATGAGAGCCGACACAACCTGCCTCTGTGGCAACAATCACTCTTCTGCCTCGGAACCAAGTGATGTCGCCCACATCGGGCGGAGCTCTTGATGTTCCGTTGGTGTTTTTATTTGCCCCGTTCGGTTGATGGTCAGTTGTTGCGGTATCTTTTTTTTGCCTCTGCAAGGTGCATTGATTGCGATGTTTATTTTCCACTTAGTTTACTTAGAGAAAAAGTAAGCACTTGATTTGATAACTTTGCTATTGTCACCGAGGACTGAACGTGATTTTTCCATTAATGTCGTTTGCTGATCCTCTAATAGATCCGGGGTCATTCAGGCAAGAAGATGCTTGTATGGCTTGTGTAGAGGATAATTGCAACAGGGCAGAAAGTTGAGCAAGTTTGTTCACATTCTCTGGTACACAGCGCTTGAATTCTCCACATTGAATGTGTAGAGACAATGTACAAGTTTTCGTATGATACAGGGCAGTGAGGTAGGTAGGACAAGGCAGTAATGTGTGATGTGTTAAAAATTTTTGAGCAGCAGGCGGAGTGATGTTGGTATAGCTGGGTTTGGCGAAGGCAGTGTTTGAAAGGCTTTAAATACTTTACATAGCTTCTAACAACATGCACTTCCTTTCAGCTCGGAAGAACCATTAGGTTGTTTTACAGTTATGTTCCATCTCATCTGAGGCACCCTGTATACAGGCCGCTCCAGTAGAAAAGGTAACCAGTTGAAAATGACTAGGATAATAAATACTTAGAGGAAAAGTAGCTTGAAAACAGTTAGACTTGTCACACGTATTACTTGATAGCATAAGGAGCTTGTCGGACCACTTGGCATTGTCACCGTCTCGTGGCATGATGGACAACGCTTCATAGTCTTGTGTTATCGCATACAAAGCTAGGTGTCAGTTATGGGAAAATAACCGAGTGCTGAACATTTCCCATAATGAAGCTGCCTCTGTATTCTCAGAGGTGTAGAGCATTCCCAGTAACGGTGTTGCGTGTTGTGTTATTATAAAATAACCTCTACTCACACACCATCTTCTCGATGATGTGTCTGCGATGTTTACACATCTTTGTCTATCAGTGAAGATGTTCTAGTCATTCAGCAGTCATTGTAGCCACTGCAGCTTACAATATTATGCATTTTTGTACAGCGGTCTCCTTGCAGTAGGTACAGCTTTTAGCACAGAGTGAAGCCCCTAGTCATATACTATCAAGCTAAAAGCTTTGCTTTGGTATTTATAGACATCTTATATGTGCCAAATGTTTTCTAGTCCTGAAAATGCATTATGTACACTGTACTATGCAGTATTCATTGTAAAGGTAGCCTCTGTATGAAAGAAAACAGGCACTTTGAACCCAATTTTTCAAAACCTTTTTTCTTAACTGCACTCAGAAATGCCACATGGTAATTGTACATCAAGGTAAAGTATGCTTCTATGCAAACTGCCTTTTATGCAATAGAAATACTCGTGTCGAATGCTGTTCCTAAAAAATAAACGCGCTTACTGAACTTGAAAGCATCAACAGTGAACTTGATGCGTTCCAAACCAGGTTTTTAACCGATTTTCATGATCGCACTCCTGAAACTAATTGGCTACTGTTAAAAAACAAAACGCATGCTCTAAATAAAAAAAATTGTTCCTAGCATCACCGTAACTGAACGCCATGAATCGCCTTGGTTCAATTTCGTGCTAAAACGCTTGAATAACAAAAAGAAAATACTTTTCCGAACCGACAAAAAAACCAATAACCCAAACACGTGGCAAAATTATTACGAAGCAGAAAGATCCTATAACCTACAAGTATACAAAACTAAACACTCATTTTTTCTTCTACTCTGCCCGACACGATTCGTACAAACCCACGTCAATTCATGAAGTGTATCAATCCTACCCACATTAGAAATGTAACACTGTGTGACGATGATAATAATCCAATTGAAGATCATGACGTTGCGGAAGTTTTGAATTTATCATTCAGCTCAGTTTTCACCCACAAAACGGATAACACTTTACCCGATTTCCCGTTCTTTAACTTTCCACCTATGCCGGACTTGAGCTTCGAACCTGATGGTATTGTCAAATTAATCGACTCTTCGAAATTAACCTCTTCAGCTGGTGTTGGCGGAATTAATACTAAAGTGTTAAAAAATACAAAACATGCCACTAGCGCCATATTGTCTCATATCTTTCAGCAATCCCTTTCATGAGCAGTCATACCTCATGACTAGAAAGTAGGCAAGGTCATCCCAGTCCCCAAAAAAGGACCTTCATTATCATAATTATCGACCAATATATATCACACGCATCACTTCTAAACTAATGGAACATATAATTTGCTCTCAAATTATAAAACTTCTAATGTCCGTCAACTTTTCCCAACCTAACCAGCATGGCTTTCTAAAAGGTTTATCTTGTGAAACACAATTAGCCCTCTTTATTAACGACCTTAGCTCTAGAATTAACCTTAAAGTTCCTAGTGACGCCCTCTTCCTCGATTTTGAAAACGTTTTTGACAAATTTCCTAACACTTTCACGTCTCAATTTTAACGAATATGCTTTTAATTGGATATGCAGCTTTCTCACTAATCGGCAGCAGTTTGTTTTTGTTAATAAATGTTCATCTTCTTATTCCTCCGTTATATCTGGAGTACCTCAGGGCACCGTTTTGGGCCTCCTTTTTCTCGTATATATTAATTACTTTCTTGCTAACATATGTTCTAACATTCGCATATTCGCTGATGATTGGGTTATCTACCGGCCTATTACTAACAGCGATGACATTTTGCTTCTTCAGTCTGACATTCAGCACGTACTAACCTGGAGTAAAACACCTACCTGCACAGGCTACCTGTACAATAAATGCGGCATAGTACAGCGCACATAATGCATTTTCAGGACTAGAAAACATTTAGCCACATATAAGATGTTTAAATACCAAAGCTATGCTTTCAGCTTAATGGTATGTGGCTAATGTCCTTAAATGCGAAAAAAAAACATCTCTGCTATCATTCCACCGACGTCATTCACAACCATCTTCAAGATATCTAAATGGGAATGCCGAAATCGCTTCAGTATTAACTTACAAGTATTTAGGCATCCATTTGACACCTGATCTAAATTGGTCTTTTCATGTATCTCAGATTACTAACGAGGCAAATCGCGTCCTTGGTTACTTTCGACGAACGCTGCGACTAGCACCCGCGTCAGTGAAATCCCTTGCTTACTTAACACTTATCCGTCCAAAATTACAATATTGTCACGGAGTTCTCACGGAGAGACGCTTCAACAACTGGAGTCGGCAAGAGGAGACGGTAATGGCGGCCGATCCACGATAGCACGATCGCAACCTCATCGTCTTCGCGGACAGCTTGCGCCACCTGGCAACACTAGGTGGCATTATTCCCCCCTCCGAAAAAGAAGGGCATCGCAGTGGGGCCGCCAGCAGCGTAGGCGCGCTAAGGTTCAGAAGGGAAACAGAGAAGAACGCGAGGAAAACGGAGCACACACAGAGTCACAACGGAGGGCCGCTAAGCCGTTATCGGGCATAGTACGGCTTAAGCCGCACAACGTGCACAATGTCAGAGCTGTTGGGCTGTCGACGTCTCGGTTGCGCGGCACCGTCGGGAACCACTTCATAGGTAACATCACTGATACGCCGTAGCACTTTATAGGGGCCAAAGTACCGGCAGAGTAGTTTCTCGGACAAGCCCTGGCGGCGGACAGGTGTCCACACCCAAACTTGTTCACCGGGATTGTAGTCGACCTGTCGGTGTCGAAGGTTGTAACGGCGCGCATCAGTGCCCTGCTGCTGGCCGATGTGTACGCGGGCAAGCTGACAGGCTTCTTCAGCGCGTTGGGCAATTTCATGAACATCGGGTGCGAGTTGGTCGTCATCGAGGCATGGTAGCATCGCGTCAAGCATGCTCTGGACTTCACGTCCATATACAAGACGAAAGGGAGTAAAGCGTGTAGTCTCCTGGAGGGCCGTGTTGTACGCAAATGTGACGTACGGTAGCACCTCATCCCAAGTTTTGTGCTGAACGTCTACGTACATTGACAGCATGTCCGCAATGGTCTTGTTTAAGCGTTCGGTTAGCCCATTGCTCTGCGGATGATAAGCTGTGGTCTTGCGATGGCTAGTGCAGCTCAACGTAAATATATGGTCGATTAGCTGCGCTGTAAACGCTGTGCCTCTGTCGGTAATAACGCACGAAGGGGCTCCGTGCCGCAAGACGATGTTTTGCATGAAAAAGTTGGCGACCTCTGAAGCTGTGGCACAGGGTATCGCCTTGGTCTCGGCGTAGCGAGTCAAATAGTCAGTAGCGACTATGATCCACTTGTTTCCTGAGAGTGACAACGGAAAAGGACCGAGAAGGTCCATTCCTATTTGATCGAACGGAGAGCGGGGTGTAGTAACGGGCTTGAGAAAACCCGCCGGCTTAAGCGGTGGCGTCTTCCGGCGCTGGCATTCACGGCAGCTTTTTACGTACCTTTGGACATCGTCCGAGAGTCCGGGCCAGTAGTACATGTTGCGTATCCTGGCGAGCGTCCGGGAAAAACCCAGATGGCCTGAAGTGGGCTCGTCGTGGCATGCCAATAAAATGTCGGCGCGAAGATCGGCCGGAAGTACCAGAAGGTAAGCTCTTTCTTGGCCTCTCGAGTTCTTCTTGTATAAGATACCTTCGCGCAAACAGAAAGAGCCGAGACGTCGAGCGAAGTGTCGTGGTAGAGGCATGGCGTGACCTTCAAGGTTGTCAATCAGCGGTCGGAGGTCCGTGTCAGCCCGCTGCCGGGCTATTATGTCCGATGCATTAAGTATACCGAGGAAACCGCTGTCGTCGTCGATTTCGGGACCGGAAGAGTCGAGTGGTGCACGCGACAGCGTGTCGGCGTCTTCGTGTTTACGGCCCGACTTATATACGATGGTAATGTCGAATTCTTGGAGCCGTAAACTCCAGCGGGCCAATCGTCCAGACGGGTCTCGCAAATTAGCCAGCCAGCATAGGCAGTGGTGGTCGGTTACGACTTTGAATGCGCGGCCGTAAAGGTAAGGGCGAAATTTCATGGTGGCCCATACGACAGCAAGGCATTCCTTCTCTGACGTAGAGTAATTGCGTTCGGCGCGGGAGAGAGTACGGCTAGCATAGGCTATAACTCTCTCAATGCCCTCTTGGTGTTGGACAAGGACAGCTCCAAGACCGATATTGCTGGCGTCGGTGTGGATCTCGGTGTCGGCCTCTTCGTCGAAGTGTGCAAGAACGGGAGATGTCTGAAGGCGTTGGCGGAGCGAAGAGAAAGCCGTCTCTTGGTCTATTGTCCAAACGAAGGAGGTGTTGCTCCTGGTGAGGCGCGTCAACGGCTCTGCAATCTTTGCGAAGTCCGCAATAAACCGTCGGTAATATGCACAGAGACCCAGAAAACGCTGGACAGCTTTCTTGTCAGTCGGAGTAGGAAAATTGGCGACGGCGGCTGTCTTGTCGGGGTCGGGTCGAACTCCGTCGGCGCTCACAACGTGACCGAGGAACCTGAGCTCTGTGTAACCGAAGTGGCACTTCTGGGGCTTCAGCGTAAGGTCAGCGGAATGGAGGGCTCTGAGGACAGTTCGCAGGCGCACGAGATGCTGTTCAAAAGTTTCTGAAAAAACGACAACGTCGTCCAGGTATACAAGACAACTTTGCCACTTGAGGCCGGTGAGGACAGTGTCCATCATCCGTTGAAACGTCGCTGGCGCAGAGCACAAGCCAAAAGGCAGCACTTTGAATTCATAGAGGCCATCTGGTGTAACGAAGGCAGTTTTTTCGCGGTCCCGTTCGTCCACTTCAATTTGCCAATAACCGCTCTTCAGGTCAATGGATGAAAAGTACTTAGCACGCCGTAATCTGTCCAGGGAGTCATCAATGCGGGGCAACGGGTAGACGTCCTTTTTAGTCACATTGTTTAATTTACGGTAGTCCACGCAGAATCGAAGTGTTCCATCCTTCTTTTTAACAAGGACAACAGGCGAAGACCACGGGCTTTGGGAAGGTTGAACTACACCGTCGTCAATCATCTCCTGAACTTGCTTTTGGATTACTTCCCGTTCTTTGGCGGAAACACGATAAGGCTGCTGGCGGATAGGGCGAGCGTCGTCATACGTAATGATCCGGTGTTGCGTTAGGGGCGTTTGACGAACTTTCGACGAAGAAGCGAAACACTGTTTATACTCCAATAGCAAGTGCTCTAAGGCCAGGCGCTTTCCTTCGGGGAGGTTGCAGTTGATGTCGACATTCGGAACAGATTGGTCGTCAGTGGCGCGCGATGATTGGTCGTCAGGGGCCGCTGCCGCGAACGCAAAGCAGACCGGAACATCCACAACCGCTTCAGCGGTAGCGATCGCAGTTCCAGAGAAAAGGTGCCGGTGCTCTGGAGAAAAATTTGTAACAAGGATCGCAGACCGGCCAGCGCGAATTGTTAGTAAGCTTCGAGCGGCGCAGATGCCTTGAGTCAGGAGGAGCGAATGATTAGCCTCGGCGACTGCTTCAGCGTCGTGCAACTCAGCACAGGCGACTTCAATCAAAACACTGCTACGGGGCGGAAGTGTGACGCTGTCGGCGAAAACGCGAAGTGCGGCACTGCGTTGGCAGGAGTTGTCGAGTTTGGTTCGAGAAATTCTATCAATCCCTTACAAAAACGACATCAATTCGTCTAGTCAAATCGCTCGTTTCTGTTCGCCACCTAATCACGCCAGGTGTTGTTGACCTTATTTCATCTTAGAAGCCCAATTAACCCATTAGAGATCAAGGTAAATCCAGCGGTAGGATTTTTAAAATTTTTTGCACGAAATGCTTGTTATGACGCAAAACAGGTTTCTGAAATTTCGTCAAGATTCCTTTATTGGTTTCGAAGTTATGGAGGTGTACTTTTTATAGTATACTGGGTCCTCCCCGTAGCAAAAGCGGCCACTTCGCTGCACTTCAACTTCGCGGTGTGATATTTTTTCAATGTTCGTGATTTTTGCGCACGATGATATAACATTTCTCGCGTCTCCTCATGAATATTCTCTAGCTGTAGTCGCACCGATGTTGTTTATCTAATTTGAATACGAAATTTTCTCCTTTGTCAAAAAATTATTAGAGACGAGTGAGCCTGCGAACGGCTGGTTGCGCCATGTCGAGACGTAGATAGTGACGAGTAGCCCTTCTTACGAAAGCAAAAATGGTCAGCATGCTCGTCTCTAGCAAGTTGGAAGATTTTCGAGGCGTCCACATTTGCAAAGTTGAGATTTCGTGTCGACAATAGCCGTCACAACTTTCTGCCCTGTTGCCAATCTAATAGCAGCTGACAGCTTGATTCTGAAATGCGACACCAGCTATGCCAGTATAGTAAAAAGAGAAAAGATTAGACAGACTGCCAAAATTGGATTTTCGTACGCTGTAGGCGACAACCACTTTTCAAAACATGTTGGCTCAATGTTGTGACATTTGCTTATCATAGTTACTGCCCTGTTGTCCTTACACTTCATGAAAAACAGGCGACCTACGCAATTGAAACAACAGCCAATTTCTCCTCGCTGTTTCTATATCATTGCTTTCTTTAAGGCCCAGTAGACACTTCCTAAGACGGTTTTGGCGGACTGTTCCTGTAGCTCGCAATCCCTTCCGGCAGTGTGTCAAAATGTCCTGAATGGTTAAAAAAAGTTGCCCAAAAAGAAGATATGATCACTAGACGTTGAAAACATCTCAGGAAACGATAGAAGAACGCGCTCTTCCAGAGGTTTCTTTAGTGAACTGGAGGAATCTCTGAAGTTCTACAGTATGTGTCAAATGCAAAACCGCATCCGTTTGCACTGCACCACATCCAGTTCTTATAACTAAATCTTTATTACAAGATATTAAAACCACATAAACATGGAACTCAAGATAGCTAGCCACAAGTGAAACAAGCTTTAATGCTTGCCTGTGCGAACAAAACGGTTTCTTTAAACAAAAATGCAAAGACAATAAGATCTATGACCTGGAATAGATAGGCAACATTGTGCACAGAGGAAGACCCAGCGTACTAAAAAAGTGCAGCATCATTTACTTAATCTCAGCGCAAAAAATTGAAAGATTTGGGGAATTCAAAGCGTCCAATATTTACCTTTTTCATTCGTGCTGCTTTATACTTAATACTAATATGATATGTACAGTACTCACGGATTGAAATAGGACATTCGGAGCGCTAGCCTTGCAGTGCCACGCAGGCATGTGGTAAACCACAGGCCGGCTGATTGGCTACTGGAAGGAACAATTCTGCTTTGTAGATGTTCTCCCTCTCACGCCATACCACAATGCACCACCTTGGTTCCATGAGCGTCTACGGGCGGCGCTCCATGAAGCGACGGCCACGCGCTCCGAATGTCCTATTTCAATCCGTGAGTACTGTACATAAACGCGGCCGTAAGAAAAATGTATGCAAGCGACTACCGCTGTAGTTGTTGCGAAACTATTCTGAACTTGCTCCATAGAGCGATGACACACTGAAGACACTAAACTCGCCTTGATATTTAAGGGACTTCAGCATACCCCCTGGTGACAAAAGCATGACCCACTTGAAAAGCAACATTGAATCGTTTGCCTGAAATTTTTCAAAACTGAACTGTACTTTTAAAAGCACAGTTAAAAGTAATGTTCCCTAGTGAGTTAAGTTCTCAGATATGGTGGTTTTCGGCTTGTCTCCTGTGGTTTAGCTCAGCATATTCCACATTACGTCGCACAATCTTTCGAGGGATAGTAGAGACTGATATGAGGCCCAACTTTCGCAATTGTCCATAAAAGATATCGAGTAAAGCTTAAATTTGCGGAATTGATAAGTATTCATCTTTGCTGAGAGCATACTGTTTTAAAGGCTTACGCGAAATTTGTCTTCATCGGAAACTTGCTTGGTCGTTCTGGCGTTCTCCGGAGATGATTGAAAGGACAAACTGACTCTAAAGCTATATCTGTTCAAATCTTGTGAAGCTGTGGATTGTGCAAGTATGAAATAAAGTGATACCTGATGGTGATTAATTCCATAGTTTAGGCAACAATAAGTGCCACTTCAGCAGTCCTGATGAAATTATGTTAACCTTGCACTCCACTCATTGCTCATAGAAATATTGAGTATTGCATGCAACCGCAGAATGTTCCAGCTGAAAATGGCAGCACGTTCATAATAACTGAGAACAGACGATAAATGAACGCAGTGGAAAGCGTCCATGAAAGAACACAAATGAAAGGCGAACTGGAGGCAAATATTTATGCCCCAAAACCGCTCTGGAGAAGAGGACATTATTGCGTCACAAAATACTCATAAATAGCCCAAGAGGTTTTTACATCAATTGTAATTTCAGTTTACACGAAAACATTGAAAATATTAAATCTTTATGTTTGCTACTGTATTTCTCAAGAAGTAACAGGAAGACAAAGAAGGAAAAAGCGGGAATCGTGCGAACTTCCTAAATGAAAAGAAAGTGAGACCATATGCGCAGTTTCTTGCGAATTTGCCCATTTAGTCAGGTCTCCAGAATTTCATATCTTCTATGAAATATTCTTATATTGTTGCGTTCCGTGTTTAGTTCTAGCGTGTTTTACGCACAAATTGATCGACTGTGCTCTTTGCTCCAGCTTTGTGTTGTAATTAAAATCTGGCGTGCAATAAAATGGCTGTGATTCAAACACTACCTTCATTACAAAATTTCCGACATTCTCATCAGTACTGCTCTTCATTCCGTCCTTCCTTGGAGATAACAGCTTTTTTTTCACGTTATTTCACCTTTGCGTGCTAATGGAACTCCGCCGCTTAGTAAATTGCCTGTCATGAATGCGCTGCTTTATCGTCAAAATTTCTGACATTCGAAGCAAAAATATAGGGCACTCTGTTCCTTCTATAAGAATATATACCCCAACTGGCTGCATTTGCTGCTGTATCACCATCAAAAGCAGAAAAGCTTGGACTTCGTATTCTGAGGCATCTCACAGTAAGTACGCCAGAGCCGTGAGTTCCCCATAATATGCGAATTCTTTGTCGACACTGCACAACAAGTGAGTTGAATGCCTATTTGCGTGCCTCTTCAAAGTGTACCGCACATCAATCTCCCTTTTGAATGTCCGGACGCTGCGATGCTGCTAGATAACGTTAAAACTAATACGAGCGAATATATTTCCTGAGTTAGATAAAGAGGAGGAGGGAAAGACAGGGATATTAACCAGAAACGGGTTCCGGTTGGCTACCCTGCACTGCGGAAGAGGGATTAGGGGGCTAAAAGGAGGAAGAGAGAAGGGGAAAAAGGCAT